>JBBDGP010004982.1:0-35000 GCA_037952835.1 Lithobates septentrionalis
TCATTTTTGAAAAAAAAAATTACTTTTGAAAAAAATGTTCAGCTCTTTCAGCGAATGATGGAACTTTTTTACTACTATTTATACTTTTTAAAATATTAAGCTTTTTAACACTTTTCACAGTTACTCAAGCCACTCCACCCCACCCAGTTACTCCGCCCACTCCAGTTGTAGAGGCAAGAACACTTTCACAATTTCCCCAGAAATTGTACCTTTTCTAGTTCTTATTCTTATTATTATAGCCAAATTTACCACCCTAACTCCTCCCACAGTTTTTACACTACATAGACAAGTAATATACCGAAACGTGCGGATTGTTCCCGAATGGTGTGCTATTATTTTGTGGAACATTTCGCCGAATGGTTCACGAAATATCGTCATTTTTGCGGCGAAATTGGTCCCATAGGAATGAATGGGGAAACTAGAGTGGGAGATGACAAAAGCTGGAAAATCAGAACATGATTTCTAAACTGCCGCCACTCCCTCATTTTCAAGCCCACCTACACAAATCTTATATCAAAACGTTCAGCTATCCCTGCTGCCACTAAACATGTCCACGGCTAAGCCATAGTCCTGATAGTTTTCACAATATGACCATTTGTTTGCAACTCACGCCGTCCATTGACATTCATTGAAACTACACTCTAGCCCCCTCCAAATTTGAAGGGCAATTTCTAAACTGCGACTGTGCCTTCATTTTTAATATTTCGGAGACATACTATACATCAAAATCTAGGTCTGGGTCTTGTGATTCTCACAATATAAAGATCTTCGCTGTAGGATGTATAGTTTTTAAAATACGGCCATTTGTTTAGAGGTCATTTCAGGAAATTTTAGCCATTAATCAGAGTGCACTGTTAGTGTTTGTTTTGTTGCCATGGTTACCAAAGCTTCTGTTATACACAGGGGGGAGGTGGCTGGAGCATCTCAGCTGATTACAGAGCCCGGGGGAGGGGACAGACACACCATGCACTGATTTATAATAGAGGAATATGATGGGGCAGTTTTGATGGGGTAATTCTGATGGGGCAGTTTTGATGAAGTAGTATTTGGGAAGCATAAACAGGGCATGAGCGTTGCTAGGAAACAGTGGTTGTAAACACAAGATGCTGAGACACCCCAAATGCATGTGACTTCATCTGCTAGACTTGATAATGCTTGTAGACTCCTCCCACAGTTTTCACACTACAGAGACAAATAATATACCGAAACGAGCGGATTGTTCCCGATTGGTGTGTTATTACTTTGTGGAATGTTTTGCCGAATGGTCCACGAAATGACGTTTTTGCGGCGAAATTGGTCCCATAGGAATGAATGGCGAAATGTTCAAAACTAGAGTGGGAAGTGACAAAAGCTGACAACCCCATGATCAGCCAAAACATTATGACCACCCCATGATCAGCCAAAACATTATGACCGCCCCATGTAAAAAAAAAAATATTTTTGAAAAAAAAAATCTTTTGAAAAAAAAAAAAAATATTTTTGAAAAAAAAAATATTTTTGAAAAAAAAAATTATTTTTGAAAAAAAAAATATTTTTGAAAAAAAAATTACTTTTAAAAAAAAAATTATTTTTGAAAAAAAAATATATTTGAAAAAAAAAAATTTTTGAAAAAAAAAATTATTTTTGAAAAAAAAATTACTTTAAAAAAATAATAATTTCGAAAAAAAAATTATTTTTGAAAAAAAAAATTACTTTTGAAAAAAAAATCATTTTTGAAGAAAAAAAAATCATTTTTGATTAAAAAAAATTCCTTTTTGAAAAAAAAAATTACTTTTGAAAAAAATGTTCAGCTCTTTCAGCGAATGATGGAACTTACTACTATTTATACTTTTTAAAATATTAAGCTTTTTAACACTTTTCACAGTTACTCAAGCCACTCCACCCCACCCAGTTACTCCGCCCACTCCAGTTGTAGAGGCAAGAACACTTTCACAATTTCCCCAGAAATTGTACCTTTTCTAGTTTCTTATGCTACTTTCACACTGGGACGTTGTGGGCGTCAGCAGTAAAGTGACACTATTTTTAGCGGTGCTTTACCGTAGTTTTTGCTGCCCTTTTTGGCCACTAGGCGCTTTTAACCCCCCGCTAACGGCTGAAAAAGGGTTAAGTGCGCCTACAAAGCGGCGCTTTTCCGGCACATCGGCGGCGCTGCCCATTGATTTTAATGGGCAGGGGCGCTTTAGGAGCGATGTGTACTCTGCTCCTACAGCGCCTCAAAGATGCGGCTTGCAGGACTTTTTTTGGCGTCCTGCCAGCGCACCGCTCCATCGTAAAAGCCCGGAGGGGAGCGAGAGGAGAGGCGCTTTACAGGCGCGATTTTTAGCGCCTCAGTGTAAAAGCAGCCTAAGGGTGTGTAATATGCCATATTTGAATAGATATGTATATATCAATAAAATTGCCTCTATAGTTTGTATAGTTACATAGTAGGTGAGGTTGAAAAAAAAGACACAAGTCCAACCTATGTGTGTGATTATATGTCAGTAACCACATAATCCAAAAATAATAATCATATGTTCAATACTTTGACATCCACAAAATATTGAAGAGGAATTTGGCCCCTTTCATACGAGCGATCTGATAATATCGGCCTCTCCGATTTTAAGGTGGCCCCCGATTGGCCCCTCCATTCTCCTCTATGGAGCTCGTGTCCATTTACACCCGTCTACCTCTGATCTGATATAAAAAAACGAAAAGGATCAGAGGGCAGTCGGGTGTAATCAGGTCTCTTTCCATCTGATTGCCCACAAAGCAGAGTGGGCTGTGTCTGTGTCCTCCCTGCATACACAGAGCAGACACGGATCGATTATCTGCCGGATCAGCTCAGTAGGGGATTAGCGGACAGATCTCCTGCTGAAAAACGTATCTGGCCCGTGTGAAAGGGGCTTAAACTTGATACCAACATAATTGCTTAGGCTGCTTTCACACTTGCTCCATTGCACTTTCTGGTTGTCTGGCATCAGCATGCACCTTTGAAACATGGACATGTGGCCCAAAAAAAAAAAAAAAGCACAAAAAAATGCAACCACTGGTGCGTTTTTGATGCATTTCAATGGGGAGATGCGTTTTTAAACATGCACCAAAAATGCAGCATGCAGGACACAACCGACCCACTACTGACTGGTGTGAAAAGTTCCAGTCTTAAATCAACTTGGTTGTTTTGCTCTGCAAAGTATTGTTTTAAACTGGATAACTGGGCATCTAAAACTGAACATGTAGTGAAATGACATCAATCAGAGTCGGTGTCTACATGTCAAAAGAATTTATTACAGGTACTTGTATAGCGACATCAAACTTATGTAGCGCGTTACATAAACGCTCACTGCCCACTTTATTAGGTACACCTGTTCAATTGCTTGGTAACAAACTGATAATCAGCCAATCACATGGCAGCAACTCTATGCAGGCAGCTAGATGTGGTGAAGACGACTTGGTAAAGTTCAAACCGGGCATCAGAAAGGGAATGTAAGTGACTTTGAACGTGGCATGGTTGTTGGTGCCAGACGAGCTGGTCTGAGTATTTAAAAAAAAACGTACAACCATCTCTAAAGTTTACAGAGAATGGTCTGAAACAGAGAAAATATCCAGTGAGCGGCAGTTGTGTGGAGGAAAATGCCTTGTAGATGTTAGAGTTTAAAGGAGAATGGGCTGACTGGTTTGAGATGATAGAAAGGCAGCTAACTGAAATAGCCCCTCGTTACAACCAAGGTATGCAGAATACCATCTTTGAATGTACAACGCAATGAACTTTGAAGCAGATGGGCTACAGCAGCAGAAGACCACACCGGGTGCCACTCTTGTCAGCTAAGAACAGGAAACCGAGGCTACAATTTGCACAGGATCACCAAAATTGGACAATAGAAGATTGGAAAAACGTTGCCTGGTCTGATGAGTCTTGATTTCAGCTGCGACATTGAGATGGTAGGTTCAGAATTTGGTGTAAACATGAAAGCATGGATCCATCCTGCCTTGTATGAATGGTTCAGGCTGGTGGTGGTGGTGTAATGGTGTGTGTGTGTGGGGGGGGGGGGGGGGGGGGGGGAAATATTTTCTTGGCACACTTTGGGCCCCTTAGTACCGATTGAGTATCATTTAAAAACACCACGGCCTACCTGAGTATTGTTGCTGACCATGTCCACCCCTTTATGACTACAGTGTCCCCATCTTCTGATGGCTCCTTCCAGCAGGATAATGCACCATGTCACAAAGCTCCAATCATCTCACCACTGGACAATGAGGTCCCTGTACTCCAATGTCCTCCACAGTCACCAGATCTCATCCAATAGAGCACCTTTGGGATGTGGTGGAACGGGTTTCTACCACATCCCAAAGGTGCAGCCGACACGGATGGATGTGCAGCCGACAAATCTGCAGCAACTGTGTGATGCCATCATGTCACTGGACCAAAATCTCTGAGGAATGTTTCCAACACCTTGTAGAATCTATGCCGTGAAGAATGAAGGCAGTTCTGAAGGCAAAAGGGGGGTCCAACCCGGTACTAGCCAGGTGTACCTAATAAAGTGGCCGGTGAGTGTATATTATACATTTTAGATCAGATCAAATAATCTGTAGATTCAGAGATTTCAATAACTGAAGTTCTATGCAAAGCTCAATCGTTCCTATAAAAGTCAAGCATGGTCATGCCCCCTCCCTCCCAAAGTGACTAAACACAATGGCTGGTATCCTACGACCAGAAAAACGGAATGATGTGAATGAGCGAGACGAGCAATTCATACATTCACTCTACAATACAGCACAGTGACAGATTTACATCGGTCTCCCCTTTATCTGTGCAAGGACAAGGCTACACCATCATACCATATAGAAGGGAAAACACAGCATGCTGCATAAACCGATCAAAACATCTGAGATCATCCCTGGAAAGAATCACGGGTTCTACAAAATTGGACTGAAACTCAATGAACTGATTGATCATTTAATCAAGCCTGTGCTTCGATATTGACAAGGTGGGGGCAATTGTGAAGAAGGTTCAGATAAACAATAGAAGGTCAATAAACCCTCCTTATCTTGGCTGCTAATATACTATGAAGATACGCTGTGTATGCTGCATCAAGCGATCCTCCTACAATGGATCCAATTACAAACAAATATTTTATATTCGGCACCAGATTCTAATACATTAACCACTTCAATACCGGGCACTTTCCCCCCTTCCTGCCCAGGACAATTTTTAGCTTTCAGCGGTCGCAATTTGAATGGCAATTGCGCGGTCGTGCTACACTGTACCCAAACTACATTTTTATTATTTTCTTCCCACAAATAGAGCTTTCTTTTGGTGGTATTTAATCACCTCTGCGGTTTTTAATTTTTGCGCTATAAACGAAAAAAAGAGCGACAATTTTGAAAAAAACAACAACTGATGGGCACTGATAGGCGGCACTGACGGCTCTGATGGGCGGCACTGATAGGCAGCACTGATGGGTGGCACTGGATAGGCAGCACTGATGAGGAGCTAGTTGACAGGCTTTACTGAGTAGGCACTGATTGGCACTTTGATGGGGCACTGAAAGGCATCACTGATGGGTTACTGATTGGCACTTTTTTGGGCACTGATCTGTACTTTCATGGGCACTGACAGGCTTTATAGAGGGGGACAGGCTGGCAGGTGATGGGCATTGATTGGAAGCTGATGGGCACCTTTTGATGGGGCTGTGCTGATAATCAGCACAGACCCCCCCCCCCCCCCCGACAGGGAGAGCCGCCGATCGGCCGTTTACTGGCACTTCCTGGTTCACGCGATGATCAGCTGTGATTGGTCACAGCTGATCACGTGGTAACAAGGCTCTGTCAAGAGGCTTCATACCATGATAGGAGTTGCGGTGTGTCAGACTGACACGCCGCGCTGCGGGCTTGCGCCGGCTCAGTTATCCTGATCACTTCATATGACGTCCGATCAGGATAACTAAACCACTTTGCCGCCATCATTTTGCTATACGGCGGGCGGCAAGTGGTTAATATTTTACATTTTTTAACCTCTTGGACCTGTCTGTCAAGGTGTCTGAAGAGCTAACTATTGTTGCAGATTCCTACCTTTTGTTATTCTGAAGAAATCCCTGTGTGTTTGTCTGTGCCCATGTGGGAAAGTGAATCTAATGGGAGTGGTTTCATAATTATCAATGAGCTGTGCACCTGCAGGGCACTAATGAGGAAAGTGGCAGGGTCTGCATCTCACCAAAAATGACATTTTTGTTGCAGGGGACGCCGGATAGCGGACTTGTATCTTAGTGCAGACTTCTGGGAAAATCAATGAGCCAATCACAGAGGCAGGAAATAATGTTTCTTGGGGTGTTCTGTACACTATCTGTTTACAGGACACCCCCAGGAAGCCATATTGCATTGCATTTTCAGAAAATTACAGCAGCTGCAGAAAAGGAAAGGTCATTCATAACATTCAATTACAATATGACTTGTGTCTCAATTGTATACGCTTTATTATTTTTTCTTTATTTGCTTTCCCCCCCCCCACGAAAGTGGAGTTACCCTTTGAGTTATGCTAGATCACTTCAAGTTGGGTCCTTTTTGTAGGTATTGCTATGTAAAACATTAAAAATAAGTGCTTATACTGTTTGTTTATAATCCAGGAAACCGGTCTCACCCTGCTCTGCACATGCTCAGTTGCTCTCCAATATTAGCAGTGTGCCCAAAATCAGAGCCACTAGAAGCCGATCTGCCGACAGCCTAAAGATTTACTGCTGCTAAGGGGGGCTGGACTTTAGCAAAATGGCAGCCACCGGCAAGAAGAAATAGGAGCAATGCTGGTGGCAATTTACAGCACACACTAATTTTGGTAGCAGAAATAATAATGTGAAATGCATGTTCCTTGCTAAAGAACATTATTTTCTAACAAGTTGTTATGGGTAAAAAGTTTTAGAACCCCAGGGGTCACTAAAACACTGTCATTTGCTTCCCTGTCAACTGCCTGCCCTTGTGCATGGTCTGTTCACTCCTCACCTTGCATAGCGGCATGAAGTAACAGACTTAAAGTGGAACTAATGGTGAGGGATGCTCACCTTTCCAACTGTCCCTCTGGCGCCATCATCTTCTCCTCTATGATGGTTTTTGGGCCTCTTCATTGGCCGGCACAGGTAGATGTCCCTACTACACATGTGCAGGAGCGAGTTATCCCGGCACATAGGAACGGGCTTGGCTGCTCTATACTGAGCTATGACTGTGCAGCTCAGCTCACATTGTGGGGATCACTGTGATCAGGCTGGTAGGTGTAGTTTACTGCAGAAGAGATATTGCATTTCTTGGAGCCATCTCGGTCATCTTTGTTTTTAAGAAATTTCTATACATCTCTTTTCCCCCCCCATAGGTCATCCAGGGGGAAACAAGCAGAAAAATGCTGGGGGACCTTAATGACATAATGACCCGTTGCCATTCCCTGCAACATTTTCTTGTGATCCCAGGACGGTTTGATGATGTAGCCCTCAGGGGTGGGTCCTCGACACCCTAGGCTCACAGAAGTGGACTAAAAAAACACTATACACTTACAACTGCTCTCCCTCCTTGTGCGGGGTGTCTGGTCTCAGTCCTTTTCTGTTCCCATTTTCTGCAGGCAGCCTGTAAATGAATGGGACTGTCCCTCCTACAGCTCTGCTCTCTACACATGCTATGTACATCACAGTAATGATATCCATGCTGTTTTTGCAAGTAGGGTTGCACAGATACCAATATGGGTGCTGATACTAAGCAGTACCCGTGTAAATGCTCTGACACCTGAAACTGATACCTTTGAGGTGCAATTTGAGCCCATACAAAACAAATGGGCTCAAATCGCACGTGATTTGAACTGGGATGTGGTTCCTGTCCAAACTGCATGCAGTTTCCCCCACCGCTCCTGTGTGAGCCCAGGCCTGTCATAGTGACTTTAGCCTGGGTTCACGCAGAAGCAGTAAAGGAAACCGCATGCGTGTCGGACAGGATTTGCAAAGCATTCATTTGTATGGCCCCAAATCGCACCGCAAAGGAATTGGAGCACTAGCACTAGTACTATGCAAATTGCTTAATATCGGCACTGATATCGGTTCAACCCTACTTGTTAGAACAGCATTGCTAGCAATCCTGTGCTGTACAGAGCATGTGTAGAGCAGCAGAGCTGTAGGAGGGACTCTACACTCCCACTCATCGGTATCGGCGCAAACTTGAGCACAATATCGGTACTCGTCAATTTAAAAAAACGGTATCAGTGCAACCCTATTTACAAGGTAATATCTAGGTTTGCAAAGACATTTATATCCTCTGCTGCTATAGAGTATATTTAAAGAGGAATTCCACCCAAAAGTGTAAGCTCCGCTTATCTGCTTCCTCCCCCTCTCCGGTGCCACATTTGCCACCTTTCAGGGAGGGTAGGAGGGAGCAGATACCTTTCAAAAACAGGTACCCGCTCCCACTTCCGTGTACCTACGTCATTTACGGCCCTCCACCTTCTCCCCGTTGCCTTCTGAGACGCACACAGGTCCCAGAAGACTGCGGGACCATTCAGGAAACGCAGCGCGACTTGCACATGCGCAGTAGGAAACAGGCTTTACTTCCTGTTTCCCTTAGTGGAGATGCCGATGCCTGCACCTGAAGCCGATGGAGGAATCGGTTAGGGGTGCCGACATAGCGGGATACCTGGACAGGTAAGTGCCCTTATATTAAAAGTCAGCAGCTACAGTATGTGTAGCTGCTGATTTATTTTTTTAATACAGGCTGGAACTCAAGTTTTGAATAAAGGTTTTGTGCCCAAGTTTGACAAAGAAGTCAAGTCACAAAAAAAAAATAAAAATAAATAAATAATAAAATAAAACACCTGGAAGTGCACAATTTTTCAACTTAGCCTAGATCTGTACTACTTTCATAACAGACACTGCAGATTTTTTTTTAAAATTATTATTAAATCAATTAGTATCAAAAATGTACACCGATACAAAACTTCATGTAAAAATTATATTTACAACCATTGCAGCGTATAAAGTCTTACTACTGGCCTTGTGAATTATTTATCGAGATGATAAAAAAAGACTGTGCTATTTAAAGACGTGACAAGGAAAGAGTTAATCTGCTCTGCAATTGGTCCAGCTCTCCTTACAGAGCTTTGGATAGTAACAAGGTTGCTAGGCAACCACAAGAGAGTTGCTAGGCTGTACAACATCTGACGTGGCCAATAGGCAATAGTCATATGGTTATAGAATCCCATTCAGACTCTGTATCTCTGTTGCTGAGCAGATAAAGGAGTGGATGTTTTCTGCTATTTAAAGCAGCGTTTACGTATGAAGGATCCAGTGTGGAGTCAATGCAAGAGCAGCAAATGAAGCAGAAGCCATCAGCCTTTAATGCTGCTTTGTTTTTTATTATTATTATACTGATGTAGAAAATCCCTGTTCTTATAGCTTTGTAGAACATTGATAAAACAAAGCCTCCTGACTTTGGGCCAATTGACACCAGGTGCAGTGGGACTGCACTGGACAGCTATTCTAGCACAGGCCCACCACAAGACAAGGTAAAATGCCTCGTCCCCTACCTGGCCAATTCACTCTTTTTTTATCCCAGGGCAGCACAACACAATACATCACCTCACACAGCACTGCAGCCAAAAGAACTTCATGAAATATCAAGTTTAAAAAAAAAAAAAAAAGAAAGAAAAAAGGGTAACGGCGGCAATCAGCACTGCTTCCATTCTGGCTGCTCCAGTGATGGTGGGAGCAAGCATCAATAGCTGGGAGCACCTCAGAAACATCCTACCAATAAGGCAAAAACAGGGGAACACTATTGCACCTTAAATGTATGGGCTTTTTTTTGGTACAATGAACTAATAACCCTCTTAAAAAGAGCTAGTTCAGTGGGAGGAGCCATTCTTTGGGATGTGCTCTAATGAGCGTAGCACCGATATCGGTGTGGATACTAAGCATTTGCACGAGTATCAGTACACGTGCAAATACTCCAATACCTGAAGCTGATACTTTTAGGCTCGGTTCTTTTAGCAGTCAGTGGGATACCCCCGCTGACGGCTGAAATGTAAAAAAAAAAAAAAAAAAGCCGGCAATTATCAGTCGTTAACGAGTAGGGCCGCCACGTCCTTAACAACTGATGGCTCATTCAGCTGTCAGTGCGGCTCCACACAGTGCGGCCATACATGGTCGAATTTTGAAAGAATTTTCTTTTGAAAATCACACATTTTGTGCGTTTTGTGATCAGATGGTGCTACCATTGATTTCGAAATTCGACCAACCAAGCCTTCGATTTCACCTCCTGTTGCTACAGAAAAGAATTTTCGTGGCTGGGAATCTTCTTTTCTTTCCGAGAATTTTCTTTTCTTGCACATGCGCATTTCTTTTTTGATAACATTTCTCGTACGATTCTCTTATCATGGATTATAAAATCGTTAATTTTTTAAAAAAATTCCAACATGCCAGATTACTCAAATTCAATGCCCGCACGAAAATCGGTTGTTGCTGAAGCCCACTAATGGTGCAAAATTCTAGCGAGAATTCTTAGATAAGATTTTCGAAAGAAAATTCTTTCGAAATTCGACCCATGTATGGCCTGCCTAAGTCACTGCAATTGGACCGGTCAAAGAAGAAAAAAAAAAAAAAAAAAAAAAAAAAAAAAAGAAGAAGGAGGGGCTGGACATGGCATAGATCGCCGCAAAAAGTGCAGCAAATACCTGGATTTGACAAATGTGATACCAGAAGGGGGGGGGGGGGGGGGGGTTGAATTCAATAAGCGGAAGTTCCATTTCTGGGTGGAACTCCGCTTTAATAATTAAAACTTTTTTTTTTTTTGGTTTGCTTTGTTCATTAATATTTTTACACCTTTAACATATATTTACATGTTTCACATTGATAAAAGTGCAAAATGTAAAAACAATATATTGAATTTGTAAATAACCGTTCAATGCTTTACCATTGCTGACAGCTGAAGTGTAAACAAATCAGTTGCGATAGGCATCGACGAGTACGAAAAAATAAAGTAATCGGTCCAGTCAGTAATGGGGAAAAGATCAGCTGCAAAGTGCTCTCACTCTTTTCTCTTTAAACGCCCACTTAGAATTTACCATGCTGCACTTTTTAGGTTCTGTTCCCCAGGTGACAATGTGGATAGATCATTTTCTTCAGTCTTTCTAGCCCATGTATCTAGCAAGGAGACAAGTATTTAATTTGCTATGATTGACAGCGCAGGAACCAGGCCCTGCCCAGAAACAAGCGCCATCACTAGGTATGAATCGGGAGTGGGGGTGTCAATTCCCAGTTTCACTCATGTGCTCCTTGCTGCAAAGGCTAGTTATAGGTTGGGTTGGTTGGCATTTGTTTGCAGTTTGTGGATTGGTGCGGGTATACACGCGATACCTTCAGCTGCCACTGTGCCCTTGCTGGGTGTCCCATGAATCCCTGTGTCTTTAAGGAGGGGTGGAATCCCTCACACCTGCTCTTAATCTATCCAACTGCTATATATGTGTGCTCCGATTTGGGAGATTCTCAAAAAGTTACTCTCCACTGTCTTTTTATGGGTTGCTAGGACGCAGGCATTTTTTGTGGCACAGGGTCAGTGGTTGGTAGGACACAGGCAGCTGTCTGCACCACAGCAACCGCTGATACTGTCTGGCCTAACCATCCATTTCCCCAGCAACCAAGGATGTTGTACGGCGGGGCCATGTTTGCGAAGTGATGTAATTTCTTTTTTTTTTTTTTTTTTAATTACCAGATATAGAATGCACCAGTCACCTACCTCTGCTGCATAGGACTCGTCTTCAGGCTGATAGGTCTTATAGCTTCTCATGTGGTCAGTATTGTGGTCCCCATCCATCTTCTCCCAGCCGGATGTCTCCTTCTCTCGACAGTTCCTACACTCGGGCTGCTGCATGCATGTGCGAGTAATGAAGAACAGAACGAGAAAGGCCAAGGGAAGGAATAAAGGAACAAAGTAGAAAAGAAGAATAAAAAAAAATAAAGACGCAAAATGAAATAAAAGGGTCCCAAATGGTAAAAGGACAAAATAAAAATTTACGGAGAAAGAAAATTACATAATGAAAAAAAGGAGGAAAAGAAAGAAGAGTTTGGCGACGGAGGAGAAAGACAAGGTGGAGAGGAAAAGAAAACACGCAATGAGTAGACACGTGGGCTGGGGGGTTGTTAAGGGAGAGAAAAGACAGGGAGAGAAAAAGAAGGGAAAAAGATGTGCAAACACCGGTTATGGTGCCCATGCAGTGAACAGGGGAGCGAGGTTTTGGGTTGGGGGGGGCGCAGGAAGTAAAGGAAGATTAGCTCTACAATCTGGCATCATGCAAGGGAACAGAACTGTGGGGAAAAAGGAGCATGCTCTCTATTGACCCGTTTACCCATTTCTCCTGCTATCTGCTAGTCCTGCAGCTATCACCAATACCATTGTACACTATGTGGCCAAAAGTATGTGCATGCCCCTCCAAATGATTGAGTTATGAAGTTTCCTGTGAAGGCTACTGATAAAATTCTACAGCATGCGAAGATTTTTTTTATAAAATACCGCACTTCCAACCTTATGGCAACAATTTGGGGGAAGACTCTTTTCTGTTATAGCACGACTACGCCAACTTGTTAAGACTTGGTTTGGTGGAACTTGGGTGGCCTGCACAGAGCCTGGTGGTCTCATCCAACATGAGTACCGGAAGTTCCAACAAGAATATACAGATGTGGTCGGGTGTCCACAAACCTTTGGCCATTTAGTGTATAAAAAATAAATAAATAACTTCACTCTCTCTAAAGACAACTAGTCGAGATTGGGTTTATACAAATAATAAAATAAAAATCAATTCTTTAAGCATATCTACAGCCATAATATATTTTTTTTTAAGTTCTGGATACAGTTGTGCTGGTGAGAATCATCTATTCGTTCTAGTGACCAGTCAGCCATTTGAACCTTTTAAACTCTGAGAGCAGGGGCCTAAAGGAAGACACCATATCTATAAGCCAGGAACCCTCCTCTGAACTTCTGACTTTGTTTCACTTGGTTTCTTAGGTCTTTGCTCCCCTAACTTCTTGGCTAAACCCAGCCAACTCCCATTCCCCTTGTCCAATAAGGATGCCCTTGATGGGAACCAGTGTTCTTCCATTTAATGCAAAGCAATAGTTTACTTTAGTGCTGGCTCTATGAACGGCATCTCCTTATCTTCTCATCCCTTGGCCAACGATGGAGAAGGCAGGAAGCCTTGTGTAAGCTCCGAGTTATGACCTGTAGACCACATACAGGGCTGAGGACTTTCTACCTGCACAAATGTGACAGCTCTGAGTGTCTAAATGACCAATAACAAAGCACCATTACGTTTAAACGAGGGTGAAGGAGAGGCAGTCACATGCTCCGCCATACCTGTATATGGCTGTGTAAACTTTCCATGCTGAAGTCAGAATTATATCCAGAGCTCAAGAGCGCTCCTGAAGACAGGTTGTAAACAGTCAGTCAAGACTCTATAGGGTTTTCTGAAACATCTGCCTAAAGAATCTTCATATTCACTCACTTCCGGAAATGTAAAATGCCCATGTCCCCCCTGTGTCTGCGGCCCTTTACATTATTACTGTACAAAGATGTAGGAAACGGTGGAAAAAACTACAGCATGCAACGGGTGACCAGACTTCCAACACACCCGGCATTGCATCAGTTGTGAAGAGGCCATAACCCTTCAAGAGTGTAAAGACTGGAAAGACAGTTGAGTATAAAATCTCCACTGCAGGTCATGCTTACTTTCATTTTGTTTTTAACCCAGCAAAAAGGTCGATACTGGAATATTCTCACTGGACAAGGGAATGGAAAATGGAGGAGGGGCAGGAGAGATGGTAAGCCCAGAGCAGCAAAGTGAAACCTAACTAAGGAGGGGCATACATGAAACTTTTTTTGCTACGAAAAGGTAATAACAGGTATCAGGTAGCACCTGCTCTTAGGCAAAATTTCTAGTTACAAATGTTTAAAAATAGAGGTCTGGTTTTATTTCCAGTACAATGGTTTCTGGCCTGTCAAATGCCCGATCCCATCGCAACAGCAATTGCTTTCTCTAGGTTCAGGAGTTTGCATAATGGTATCAAATAGCAGAGCCCCTTAGGTGAGATGATGGCATTTGCATTCCTTGTCCATAAGCCCAGCCTCGGCTGGTTCTCTAAGATTTCAGTTTGTGGAATTGTAGCAATACAACACAAGAAACTGGGTATTGAAATACACGAGGTTAGCAAAAGAATGCCTCAGTGACAAAAACAGACAATATAAGGGCATTCAAAATTCGAAACTACGCTACAACGTTATTAGCTATTCAACCACATAGTGTTTTCTTTTAAAAACAGAAAAGATCTGTAATAAATAGCTAAAATGTAACCCTAAGCGTTAATACTAGCTAGTAAAGTACACTATATTACCAAAAGTATTGGGACACCTGCCTTTACACGCACATGAACTTTAATGGCATCCTAGTCTTAGTCCGTAGGGATTAATTTTGAGTTGGCCCACCCTTTGCAGATATAACAGCTTCAATTCTTCTGGGAAGGCTGTCCACAAGGTTTAGGAGTGTGTCTATGGGAATGTTTGACCATTCTTCCAGAAGTGCATTTGTGAGAAGGCCTGGCTCGCAGTCTCAGCTCTAATTTATTCCAAAGGTGTTCTATCAGGAAAACTCTGTGCAGGCCAGTCAAGTTCTTCCACCCCAAACTCACTCATCCAGGTCTTTATGGACCTTGCTTTGTGCACTGGTGTGCAGTCATGTTGGAACAGGGAGGGGCCATCCCCAAACTGTTCCCACAAAGTTCAGAGCACCTGACTGGCCTGCACAGAGTCCTGACCTCAACCCAATAGGACACCTTTGGGATGAATTCGATCGGAGACAGCAAGCCAGGCCTTCTCATCCAACATCCGTGTCTGGAAGAATGGTCAAACATTCCCATAGACACACTCCTATACCTTGTGGCCAGCCTTCCCAGAAGAGATGAAGCTGTTATAGCTGCAAAGCGTGGGCCAACTCAATATTGAGCCCTACGGGCCAAGACTGAGATGCCATTAAAGTTCATGTGCATGTAAAGGCAGGTGTTCCAATACTTTTGGTCATATAGTGTATAAGTTCTAGTATTTTTTTATGTGCCAACATGCAAACGTTTATCTACAGTATCTCACAAAAGTGAGTACACCCCTCACATTTTTGTAAATTTTTTATTACAACTTTTCATGTGACAACACTGAAGAAATGACACTTTGCTAAAATGTACAGTAGTGAGTGTATCTCAACACACAGCCATTAATGTCTAAACCGCTGGCAACAAATATGAGTACACTCCTAAGAAAAAATTTCCAAATTGGGCCCAATTAGCCATTTTCCCTCCCCGGTGTCACGAGACTCGTTAGTGTTACAAGGTCTCAGGTGTGAATGGGGAGCAGGTGTGAAATTTGGTGTTATTACTCTCACTCTCTCATACTGGTCATTGGAAGTTCAACATGGCAAAGAACTCTCTAAGGATCTGAAAAAAAGAATTGTTGCTCTACATAAAGATTGCCTAGGCCAGTGGCTCTCAACCTGGGGGTCGGGACCCCCTCGGGGGTCAAATGACGATTTGCCAGGGGTCCCCGAATCCTGGGCTGTTTCTAAAGCACGCACCACTCTCCCAGCCTTTTTGCAGCCGCCCAGCAGGGCTGTTCCTGGGGCTAAAATGTACCCATAAGGGGTTTTATTACTGTACAAGTGGAAGGGACTCAGGGAACGTTAAATGTCCGTGGGTTAGGGGCACAAATTATTTGTCTTGCCTTGGGTGCTGACAACCCACGCTACCAAAATAATTTTACTGTTAGGGGTCCCCACAACTTGGGAAATTTTATCAAGGGGTCACAGCACTAGGGAGGTTAAGAACCACTGGCCTAGGCCATAAGAAGCTTGCCCTGAAAATAATCTGCAGCACAGTGGCCAAGACCATACAGCGGTTTAACAGGACAGGTTCCACTCAGAACAGGCCTCACCATGGTCAACCAAAAAAGTTGAGTGCACGTGCTCAGCAACATATCCAGAGGTTGTCTTTGGGAAATCTCTTCTAAAGATGATGCACAAGAAAGCCCACAAACAGTTTGTTGAAGACAAGCAGACTAAGGACATGGATTACTGGAGCCATATCCTGTGGTCTCATAAGACCAAGATAAACTTATTTGGTTCAGATGGTATCAAGCGTGTGTGGCGGCAACCAGGTGAGGAGTACAAAGACAAGTGTGTCTTGTCTACAGTCAAGCATGGTGGTGGGAATGTCATGGTCTGGGGCTGCATGAGTGCTGCCGGTACTGGGGAGCTACAGTTCATTGAGGGAACCATGAATGCCAACATGTACTGTGACATACTGAAGCAGAGGATGATCCCCTCCCTTCGGAGACTGGGCCGCAGGGCAGTATTCCAACATGATAACGACTCCCAACACACCTCCAGGGTGACCACTGCCTTGCTAAAGAAGCTGAGGGTAAAGGTGATGGACTGGCCAAGCATGTCTCCAGACCTAAACTCTATTGAGCATCTGTGGGGCATCCTCAAAACGGAAGGTGGAGGAGTGCAAGGTCTCTAACATCCACCAGCTCTGTGATGTCATCATGGAGGAGTGGAAGAGGTCTCCAGTGGCAACCTGTGAAGCTCTGGTGACCTCCATGCCCAAGAGGGGTAAGGCAGTGCTGGAAAATAATGGTGGCCACACTAAATATTGACACTTTGAGCTCAATTTGGACATTTTCACTTAGGGGTGTACTCACTTTTGTTGCCAGCAGTTTAGACATTAATGGCTGTGTGTTGAGTTATTTTGAGGGGACAGCAAATTTACACTGTTATACAAGCTGTACACTCACTACTTTACATTGTAGCAAAGTGTCATTTCTTCAGTGTTGTCACATGAAAAGATAGAATGAAATATTTAAAAAAATGTGAGGGGTGTACTCACTTTTGTGAGATACTGTATAAGCCAACTTGCGTTTAGGTTTCCTGGTCCTTGCAGTGTTGGCATCTTTAAAATCTGCTGAGATATGATAAAGTAAGGAACCCAACAGCTTGCACTGCTTCTGTACAAGTCATTAGCGAAATACTATCATCGGAACAGACATCTGCTGTTACTTGGGGAAGAAGAATTTTGCTGGTGCTTCCAACCACCTCAATATGGCAAGTGATGCTTTCAATATGTTTCTTTATAATGACATGTAAAACAATTAAACTGAATAGGGAAAGTTACAAGTCAGCCCAAAGAGCTTCACAATCTGGTGTGGAGATATAGGCCAGAGTTTGCAGACAGTCTTTGGGGTGGAACACACAAGGTTTTGGCACATTCTGAGAAGCAGTAATAATCGGACAATTCGATAACCTGCCCTGCAATGACAAAACCCACTAAGGCCAAAGTAGATTGGTCATAATCCAAGTTGCTTCATATTCTGGAGAGGCCAATAAACCACTAAAACAGAGGAAAGGAGCAGCCTGCATTTTATGTTCCATTCATTAAATGCTGGCTGTGGTGTAGAGTCCTCGGTGTCCCAGAAAGTTCTGTAATGCTGCAGTGAGAGTTCTGTGATTGAATAAGTCTGGTCACATGGATCTGACAGGTCATGTGATCAGGATCTCCTCTGGCAGTACTGAAGCAAGAGGAGTGCAACGCACATTTATAAAATACAGCAATACCACTACTTTATAAGTGGAGCCCTTTGTTTACTAAAGCACTGTGTATTATTAAAGTGGTTGTAAAGGCAGCGAGGTGAAAAAAACATCTGCATGCAGCAACCCCCCTAAATACATACCTGAGCCCGACCTTGATATAGTAATGTGCATGAGAGCCCAGGCTCTCTTCCTCCTTATTGGCTCAGATATAGCAGTAGGAGTCATTGGCTCCCGCTGCTTTCAATCACAGCCAGTTAGGTGGGAGCAGGAGGCGGGGCCAAGCCATGCTCTGTGTGTCTTATGGATGGCTGCATTGCATTTCTAAGGATGGGCTTCCTGATGGTGACAACAGTGGACCATGCCCTGTGTGCCACCTATTGTGTCCATCATAAGCCAATGTGGCAGAATGACAACACAGGAGCACAACTGGAAGACCGTGACAGAGTGGTCACCCCAAAAATGAGAAGTGCCTTAACCACCTGACCTCCGGAAAATGTAACCCTCCCCTTCATAACCAGGTCATTTTCTGTGATACGGCACTGCGTTACTTTAACGGACAATTGTGCGGTCATACAACGCTGTACCCAAATTAAATTGATGTAATTTTTTCCCCAAAAATGGGGCTCTCTTTTGCAGGTGTTTGATCACCTCTGCGGTTTTTGATTTTTTGGTGCTATAAAAAAAAATTTAAAAAAATAAAAAAAGGCTGGCAGTTTAAAAAAAAAAAAAAATAATATTTCTTACTTTCTGCTATCAAACATATCCAAAAAAAAAAAAAAAATCAAAAAGGTCTTAATAAATTTAAGCCAATATGTAGTGCGCTACATACTTTTGCTAAAAAAAATTCCAATAAGCGTATATTGTTTGCGCAAAATTTATAGCGTCTACAAACTATGTTTTATATATATATATATATATATATATATATATATATATATATATATATATATATATATATATATATATATATATATATATATATATATATATATATATATATATATATATATATATACTGTGATTTTTATTTATACTAGTAATGGTGGTGATTAGCGACTTATAGTGGGACTGCAATATTGAGCGGACAATCTGAAACTTTGTGGGAACCAGTGACACTAATACAGTGATCAGTGCTAAAAATATGCACCGTTACTGTACTAATGACACTGGCAGGAAAGGGGTTAAACATCTAGGAGCAATCAAAGGGTTAAATGTGTGCCTAACCAGGGAAAGAAAAGCCATCACATCCCTGCTGTTAGGACAGGAGCTCTGCATTGTTTATGTAAACAGAGCTCCGTGTCCAGCCTCTCTCCTCAGTGAATTATATATATATATATATATATATATATATATATATATATATATATATATATATATATATATATATATATATATATATATATACACACATACACATATATATATATATATATATATATATATACACACACACGATTCTGCTGCACAGAATGGCTGCCCTGTAGCAGGATATTTGCATATCAAAGCAAGTTTCCCCATAGAAGTATAGAAATCAATTAAAACGAAGATAATTTGTTCTGCATAGATTTCTATTACATGCAATACCGCATGTGGCCAGAGGTGGGGGGGCGGAGAGCCTCGGAAATACTCGGACAGCTTGGAAGGCCTCGGAAACACTCGGGAACGGAGTATTTCCAAGTCATTCTGAGTATTTCCAAACAGCTCCGAACCGTTCCGAGTGTCCCTGGCGCCCCCCGCTACTCTGGCTAAATGCGGTACTGCACTGCCCATTTTAGCTTGAATTCTGCTTGTTTTGCAAGACACTCGCAAACAGAGTCAGAATTAAAAAAAAAAAGTTGCTTGTCTTTCAAAACGCTGGTTAACCACGTTACTCGTAAACCAAGGTTCCATTGTATTTGGTTAAAAACAACAGACTTAAAAATATGTCCTCTCCCCTGACCTTTCCATCAAGATCAGTAACAGAAACTATTACCCCTCTTCTTCTTCTAAGGTTGCTAGTTGCAATCCTGGACTCCAAAGTCTGCTTTAAGCTTCAAATCCAGACACTATTACCTCTAGTATCTTTTCCAAAATACGTATCTTATTGCTTACATCTTGTAGCAAAGATAATCACAAAACTACTAGCTCACTCCCTCGTCTGAACTACTGCAACTCCCTCCTCGTTGGTGTACTTCTACACAGGCTATCCCCCTTGAGTCTATCACCAATACCGCTGCTGGCCACATCCACCCAATGGTAACGAAGCAGAATTCAACATTAAGCTGGCTTTTGTAAACTGACATTTGGTTATTGTGGCTTGTTGTTGCACTGTACACATCACTATTCACATGGGGCTTGTACATTCCCCCCGCTGTAGTTGAGGACCTACCTGGCCAGATCTTCTGATTTTCTGCTGCTGTGAGAACATGCAGAACCCCACCGTGCAAAATACTCCCATCTCCACAGAATCCTGGGCCTGTCCTAATAAAGGTCAATGGATCCTTAACGTCACCCATTAGTCTTTCTACAATACTCCCTTTGCATAATTTATAAAGAAAATACATATCCATGACATGACGGAACTAAAACAATGAATACAAGGAGCTCCAATTCCGAAGAGGAAAACATTTACAGCATAGGATAACATGGCAAGCCTACAGGAACCTTGTACTAAATGAAAGGACCACAGATGTAAAAGCATTGTATTCCGGTAACTGTATAAGGTTGATAAAATGTTAATATTCAGTTTGTACATTTTAATCACATGTTTAGATTTTTTTACAGGAAACTGAGTACCCGTATATACTCGAGTATAAGTCGTTCCGAGTATAAGTCGAGGCCCTAATTTACCACAAAAAAATGGGAAAAACTTGAAAATTGACCCGAGTATAAGACGAGGGTGAGAAATGCACAGCTACTGTAAGTGGAAAAGAGGGTCAACAATGCCCATTTGCAGCCTCACTGTGCCCATTTGCATGCCTCACTGTGCCCATTTGCAGCCATAGGTCCCCTGAACTTCAAACTCGGTAGTTAAGGGTTCCTAGATGCCCCCTAGCTGCTGCCAAAATTTGGGGTCTCTGAACCCAAAGGATCCCGAAATGACATTGCTGCAGGTTGACACAGTTGACCGGATTTGGGGCCCCGTATCTCGGGGCCACTTAGTGCTAAAAACCCCAAATTTGGTGTGCAAACCCAGTGGAACTAGCACCATAAAATTTCCAAAGCTGGGGTTTCTAGCACCAAGTGGCAGAGAATGACATTTTCCGAACCGGTTTTGGGGCCCCGTATCTCAGGGCCACTTGGTGCTAGGAACCCCAGCTTTGGATATGTTATGGCACCAGTTCCACTGGGTTTGCACACCAAATTTGGGGTTCCTAGCACCAAGTGGCCCTGAGATACGGGGGCCCCAAAGTCGGTTCGGAAAATGACATTTTTTGCTTCAGAAAAGTGCTTGACTCGAGTATAAGTCGAGGGGGGCACTTTCAGCACAAAAAAATGTGCTGAAAAACTCGACTTATACTCGAGTATATACGGTAGTTAAAAAATGTTTTTTTTTCTTTTTAAAGTGAAACTTTAAAACCTGAGGCTCTAATTGGCTTAAAAAAAAGAGTGGGCTTGGGGCGCAGTGCCCACCTACTTGTTTGACAATAGCAAATTAATATTCGCTATTGTCTTCCCGATTCCCCTCCCGGCCAATCAGGAAGCGGCCGCCGGTCCTGAGACCCGATTGGCCAGGGAGTCTCAGGACCCACTTTCTGTTTGGCCGGGAGGAGAAGAAGGAGTGGCCACGGAGTGAGGTCTCCATGAATGGTTCACCCGCAGCCACATCCAGCACTCCTAATCGGACAGTTGAGGGAGGAGTGGAGATCAGAGTGTCATCCCGGGTGGACTCGTCACCTGCCTCCTAAAAAGGTAAGGAGCCCCTGCGCCTTCCCGTCTCCCGCCTGGGGGTGGGGTGGATGGGTGGTGCTGGTGATTGCTGGCTTCATGGCCATCTCCCACAGGAGTCTTCAGGAGGGGAGGAGAGGAGGAGGGGTTTTCTCAGTTAAGCACACCCTCTCCTGCATGCATCAGCTAGGGGCAGATGGATTCCAGGAAGTAAATGTCATGAATCATTCGCCCTTATTCTAGATGGCCACAACCATAAATGCTGGGGGGGGGGGGGGCATGTTTTTCAAAGTGATTTCTCAGCAAAATAAAGCATGGAGACATGAATGGATGGGCAAGTTTGCTTTGAATATCAAAAATAAATAAATAGTGTTTTCAGTTTGTGGTACTCGTATGCAAACAAGGTTAATAAATGTATACCACAGCAAACACCCCCAGCAGTGTTTGTCCCCAATCCTTGTTCCTAGCACCCCTGATGGACAGCTTGGTCTGCAACTCATGTAAACAAAGAAATGCATGTACTCAATACTATCATTTCTTTTGTACACCCCAGTTATTAGAATGCAATATTTTTCATGACAATGGTCCTTTAACATAACATCCTGACTTAAAGTAGAGTTTTTTTGAAATATGCTCTGTAAAACCAAGTAACTCTAGTTGGTCGTAGGTCCTGGCTGTGGGAGCTGACATACTGGGCACCCGGAGGTCAAATACAGTGTCCCCTTGTGAGCTTAGCTGGGGGGGGGGGGGTATGTGGCCTAGTGGACGCCCCCTGGCGACCTAAGGAAACACCATTTCCTAGGGGATTCTTTTGATTGACTCTTAAGTTTGGTGTAAAATACTATATTACTGCTCTAAAATGTATTCCCTTTGTCTATATTCTGTTATTGTTCTAAGTCATTCATTTTGTAGAAATACCCCTCTTACACCCTGAAGAGTGTGAAGCTCAATTGAAACGCGTTGGGGATTCATTGGAAGGATTAAACATACAGTATTGCTCTGTCTTGCTTTCAGGGGTCTTGTGTAATTTTTGTGAAGTTTTTATAATTTTTTTGCATGTACACATACTTTTATTCTTTGTACAATAAAATGGATATTATGATACCATATATACTCGAGTATAAGCCAAGTTTTTCAGACCCGCCTCGGCTTATACTCGAGTGAAAAATGTCTGAGATGGAGGAAAAAAGGAGGCGGGGCCACGCCGCTGGGTGATGCCCATGAATCGGCCCGGCACCCCTGTGAGTTTCCCTTCCCTCCAATGCTGTGTCACATCGCTGTGCATGTCCCACCTCCTCTTGTGATAGACTGCACAGTGATCCAATGCTAGGAATCATTGTGCCGTGTGTCATAGGAGGTGGGACATCGTTACCGCGGCTGACACAGCGATCTGACACAGCGGGATAGAAAGAACTGGTAAGGTTTTTATAATGCACTGGCAGGATATGGATATATACAGGCCCAGAAATTCTCTAAGGCCTCTTTCACACGGACGATCCGTATGTCCGTTTTTCATCCTTCCGTTTTCGGATGAAAAACGGACATACATTCATCCCTATGGAGCGTCGGATGTCAGCGGTGACATGCCCGCTGACATCCGACCCGCTCCGATCCGAAAAGTGTAACGGAGGAAAAACCTACTTTTCCATCCGTTTTCGGTTCGGATCGGGTGACGACGGACACTACGGACCGTCATCATCCGATCCCCCCATAGGGGAGAGCGGCGCTCTGACAGGTCCGTCGCTGCACAGTGTGCAGCGATGCACCTGTCATCTTCCTGCTCAGCGGGGATCGGCGGAGCGATCCCTGCTGAGCCAGCGGATGTTCACGGGGCGGATCATGATTGATCTGCCCCGTGTGAAAGAGTCCTAAGCTATGGTGACACAGATAAAACACATAATATTCAAAATAACACTTTCTATTCTTAGGTCAATTGTTTTGTGTTATTCAACCAAATGGACGGACTAGTTTTATGCTCACCAGATCAGATGCCATAGCCACATAAAGCAAGCCAGTGTTGGAAGGATGTCTAGTATAAAAGACCTTGAGTGGCAGGCTGTATAGAATGGGCACTGGCAGGCTGTATACGATATAATGGGCACTGGCAGTCTTTACGGTATAATGGGCACTGGCAGGCTGTATATAATGGACACTGGCAGGCTGAATATGGTATAATGGGCACTGGCAGGCTGTATACAGTATAATGGGCACTGGCAGGCTGTATATAATGGGCACTAGCTGCTGCATTTCCCACCCTAGGCCAATACTAGATTCAATACGTTTTTCAATTTTTTTGTGGTAAAATTAGGTGCCTAGGCTTATATTCGGCTCGGCCTATACTCGAGTATATATGGTACATATTGTGTATTGGTGCATTAAGCCCCTTTCACACGGGGCGGACCTGCTTGATGGACTCCACTAGCTCAGTGGGGAATCGCTCCACCGATCCCTGCTGAGCAGGCAGATAACAGGCCCGTCTTTGCTCACTGTGCGGAGACGGACCTGTCAGAGCCCCGCTGTTCTCTATGAAGAGATCAGAAGAAAAATGGCCTGTCCATTTTTATCCGATCCCATCCGCTGGACGGATGACGAACGCATCGCCATCCGTCTGCTTTGAGCGGATCTTGTCATATCAGATGGCAGGCCGGTGTCAGTGGACACATCTCCGCTGACATCCTCCTGCCCATAGAAGTCAATAGGTGGCCCGCTCGGATCCGCCAGAAAAACAGACAGGTGAATCTGAGCGGGCCGATCGTGTGAAAGGGGCCTAAAAGTCCCACGGAAGAAATATCCAGTTCAATATATGATTGGGGATGTAGCAGCCATGTGCTCTAGGTGGGCTCACCTGTATGCTTGAGTAACTCTAATGAGGACAATATAAGGCGCCTTTCACACCGACAGACCGATCAGGTCCACCTGTCAGTTTATGCAAACCTGATCAGACCATCCATAGCTTTCCATGGAGCGGCGGATGTCAGCAGATATGTGTCCGCTGACACCCACCGACGTCTGATCCGGTCTGCTAAAAAGAGACAAATGCCGATCCTTTCCCCATCCATCAAGAGGACCGGGTGACAGTCAGATGGAAATAGACAGGAAATCCGTTTCCATCTGATTGCCCCATAGAGAACAGCAAGCTGTGTCTGTGTCCGCTCTGCAGGGCGGAGCAGACACAGAAATTTCATCCACCTGCTCAGCGAAGATCAGCAGAGAGATCCCCTGCTGAGCAGAGGGATCCGCTTGATGGAGTCTGAAGGGGGCCTTATGGCTTCAGTGCTGCTGCTTACTATCCATACTAGCCAGATAATGCAGGCAGCACTCATCTTCCAACTCTGCAACTGACAGTTTTAGCTAGCGTAGATTGCCGGATCAAATTGAGTAACCGCCCCCCTCCTCTTCCCTCATCCATTCAAAGAACATCTGGTTCAAAGCTTTTATGAAAGGAGGGCAAAGTGAACAGAGTGCCTGAAGAAGAAGAAGAGTGCTGCCTGCATCATCTGGCTGGAATACAACTCATTTTCACACAAAGGATCATCATCATTGGAGAATTATGCATGTGCACCCAAGCGTGTTCCTAGTTCTCAGCTTCAGTTATCAAACTGACCAATTAGTCACACAATTACAGTAAAATTAACGGCCAGTAGCTGATCCTGCTAAACCTGGTCTGGGCTTTAGAGACCCCTGGCCACAACAGGGTTAACTACTGTAGCAATATTTTCTGGATAGAATCACTTACTGAAATTTATAACCTGTTAACCGAAAAAAATCCATGAATTAAACATTATACCTCGTTTTGTAATAGAATACTAAGCATTAGATAAAGACCTTAAAGATAAAGACATAGTAAGTTGGTAGTCGCTGCTCACGTTACCAGTCACAACCAATGTACTGAATGGAGTATATTACTGTGTGTAGAAGGGAGTATGGAAATATCAGAATAGCGCAGAGGGATCTGTAAATCTACACAAGCAGAGCTTTTATCCGACTAATCTTTCATGTCTCTTAGAACAAAGCAGCACACCAGGGTGTAATGCATTCAATAATTAGTAGTGACTACAGCCCGGGGGTACGGCAGGTCTGGGTGAATGGACCGAGACGCTGTTATTGCAGTACAAAGATTTTATTGCTGTAAACCAATTAGGCCTCAATCTCAAGAGTCATAAAAAGCAGGTCGCAGGCCCCGTCAGGATAGTCGCAGATGGGGCATTTGCAAAGAAGGCGATTGCTGGGCTGAAATACTGGGCTCAGGTCACATGAAATATTATATGCATCTACCACTTATCAGCATTTTATCACCATTATCATTCAACTCACTGGTTCAAAAGAAAAAAAAAAAAGGGGGTGACTTATCTACGGGCTGCTAAACCACTTCAATACTGGGCACTTTCACCCCCTTCCTGCCCAGGCAATTGTTCAGCGCTGTTATACTTTGAATGACAATTGCGCGGTCATGCTACACTGAAACCATGTGAAACTTATCATTTTCTTCACACAAATAGAGCTT
Source organism: Lithobates septentrionalis (assembly GCA_037952835.1). Lineage (NCBI taxonomy): Eukaryota > Metazoa > Chordata > Amphibia > Anura > Ranidae > Lithobates > Lithobates septentrionalis. The sequence continues at coordinate 25,983 of JBBDGP010004982.1, forward strand.
TCTTTTCGTAACATTTAATCACTGCTGGGTTTTTTATTTTTTACGTAGAAAAAAAAAATATATATATATATATATATACAAAAAAAAAAAAAAAAACTAAAATTTTGAAGAAAAAAAAATAGGTTTTTCTTAGTTTCTGTCACTAAATTTTGTAAATAAGTAATTTTTCTCCTTCACTGATGTGCACTGATGAGGTGACACTTATAGGCACTGAAAGGCGGCACTTGTGGGCACTGGTGGTCATCACTGATAGCCAGCACTGACTGGAAGTACTTGTGGGCACTGATTGCTGGCACTGGTGGCGCTTTTCTGTAATCAGGGCACTGATGATCAGTGCCCGAATACCTCTCTTGCTATCCCCTGCGAGGAGATGCCACTGATCGGCTAACCTTGCCACACACTATCAGTGTGAGGCGATGAGAGAAGATTACCAGCACTTCCGTGTTTACATGTGACCGGCTGTGATTGGACACAGCCGATCACATGGTTAAAGAGCTGCGTCAGTGGCTCTTTACAGAGATCGAAGTCGCACCATGTCCTAGCAACATGGCGCGATCGCCGCTCGGGTGTGCCGTCATACGACGTCCACCCAGAACGAGAGCCGTACCGTTCCTCCATCATTTGCCAACTGGTTAAAGTGGCTGTGAAGGCCAAGGCCTCATGCACACTGGATGTCATAAAAAAGCCAGTAACATCGGCTGTAGCTGTAGAGCGAGTTTTTCAGCATTTTTGTTGTATTTTTGTTGTAGCGTTTTTGTTTTTTTTAGTAAAAACGCTGATAAACGCAGAATAGCTGCATTTTTCAGCATTTTGTGGTGTTTTTAAGCTGTTTTCAGCTTTTTTCAGAGTTTTTTCCCCAGCCAGAAAATGCCCCTGCCAAAAACTGCTGATAACAGCCTGTGTGCGCATGGACACACAGAATAACACGCTGGAGAGTTTATTGAATGCAGAAAAAAAAAAAGTCTGAGCTGAGCTGAACAGCAGCTGTAAAAACATCCAGTGTGCATGAGGCCTAAAGGTTTAAGGATGCATGAATGTAAAAAACCTTCTGTATGCAGCAGCCCCCCTAATACTTACCTGAGCCCCCTCTCGATCTAGCGAGGTCCACAAGGAGCCTTGCCTCTCTGGTGATTCACACTTCTGATTGGCTTCTGGCAGCAGCGGGAGGCATTGGCCCCCGCTGCTGTCAATTACAGCCAGCGAGCCAATCAGGGGATGGAGGGGGCGGGGCCAAGCCGCAGCCCCTTGTGTGAATGGACACACAGAGGAGCGGCTCGGGAGCATGCCTGCTTGGGTGAACTAAGAGAAATCTGCCGTTGTATGTGCCATTGCTGCAGTGAGTGTGCCGTTACCATGCGCATGCGCGAGAGTGACATCATAGCGGCTCCAGCCAATCACAGCGTCAGAGCCGCGATACCCGGAAGTAAACCCTGGCAGTGAATTTGGCCGCTGGAGCGGTGTACGGGCACTGCAGCGAGGGCTTCGATCTCAGGTGAGTATAACATAATGAGCTAGTATGCTTTGCATACTAGCTCATTATGCCTTTGTCTTGCAGGTGTTAGTTTTTTGCTTTTTTTTCCCCCCAAAGTGGGTTTACACCCACTTTAACCTTCATGCATTCCCTGCATCAAGGTAAAAAAACAAAAACAAAAAAAACTTTCACTAGCTGTAATGCATGAAATTCCCACAGCCATCAATCAACATACTGCTGCTGCAGACGCATTCAGCATCACATGGTGAGTCTGTTTATTTTACGGCTCCTTTTACACTGACGGACCGATCGGGTCCACCTGTCAGTTTGATAGGTGGACCCAATCGGTCCACCCATTGCTCTTGATCTATGGAGCGGCGGATGTCAGCAGACGTGTGTCTGCTGACAGCCACTCCGATCAAAACAGACGGATAGGTGATACGTTCCCCGTCCGTCCGGCGGATCGGATGGCAGTCAGATAAAAAAAAGCAGACAGGCAGTCCATTTCCATCCGACAGCCCATAGAGGACAGCGGACTGTGTCCGTGTCTGCTCTGCATCAGCGGAGTGGACACGGACCTGTCATCCACCTGCTCAGCAGGGATCAGCGACCCTTGCTGAGCAGGCCCACTCCGCCATTGTGAAAGGGGCCTACCCTTTTAAAAACCCTAGGTTTGGCAGGTTGTGAATTTTTTTCCTTGACTATGAGGAGTCCCTTTCCTCACACACTATCCATAAGAAAGGTATCACCATCATTTTACCGTCACTGTAAGCCTTGAGACAAATGGGAGCAGTGTATTGTCTCTAATGCAGATCATGCTGTAATCATTACACTGCTTGGCCACTTTCAATCTGCTGCGATTCAATTTAGGCCACTGTAAAACCTCAGGCAACACTATTGGTAGTCTGCCAAATGGGAAAGAGTGGAGTAGCGAGCGTGAAATGCTCATTGATCTGATATCCTTTTCACTGACTTCTCGGTCCCTCTATTACATTGGCATTCGTCCAGACCTTCCTTGTGAAATAGGATTGCTGTCCTGAATTGAAATTGCCACAAAGTCTCAGCATCTTTATTCCATAAACAGTAATATAAATAAAGAAGATGTCTGAGCCCCAGGGCCCCATCGCTAGAAAAGTGGATAAACAGCGTGAACTCCTACCTTGTCACGTTATTGGCAGATCTAAATGAGAGACCTCTAGGCCCATCCTGTCTGACAGTTATAGGGCATCAAAGCCTTTACATTTATTTTACAAGTGTACTTATTCTTTATAGAAATTGAAGGAGAACTAGAGAGACATTTTACACCCACAAGGCTTTTTCTACTTTCAAGGAAGGTGCTGGAGTTCTTTCGGAGCTCTGCATGCATCCTTGTTTGAGATCATTATTCTCACAGAGCTGGATCTTTAGGAGGAGTGATACAAAATTACTTGAAAGCAAGCCTTTTTAATGCATATTTTCTGCAGCTGCAAGCATGTATGTGTATACTTCTGTGTCACCTTTTGCATTATCCAGATTATCCATATACCATCTTGCCCTGTCTGTTCACCTGTGTAAGTGGGAGGTGATGAAGGGGAAATATCAATCAATAACATTATTGCTGATTGCTTGATGCTCCAAGGCTTCATTTTAAAGGGTAACTCCACTTTTGTGTTGGGGGGGATGGGGGGAGGTGAATAGCAAAAAATAGCAAATAATAAAAACAGAAACAGAATTTTCTACTTGTGTGATTGGCTTACTGATTTTCCCAGAAATCTGCTCTAAAGATACGAGTTAGATTTTCGGCATCCCCTGCAACAAAAATTACATTTTTGGAGAGATAATCCCAAATGGGAAATCACATTGAAAAAGACGCAGGCCCTGCAACTTTCCTCAGAGCCCTGCAAGTGCAGCAGCTGATTGAGAATGCAGCAGCTGATTGAGAATGATAAAATCCCTTCCATACAGATTCACCTTCCACATGGACAAACAAACAGATCGCTATTTCTTCAGAATAACAAAAGGTAGGAATCTACAAAAATATTTGTTAAATTCCCTGCACTGTAAAGAGATCACCCAGGGGGAATGTATTTTTATCAAAAGTGGAGTTACACTTTAAACAATGTGAGTTATATATAGATCTATATACACACACATTTTATATATATATATATATATATATATATATATATATATATATATATATATATATATATATATATATATATATATATATATATATATATATATATATATATATATATATATATATATATAACACATACATATACACACACAGGCCTGGTACTCCCCCCTTCTGAGTCACTTCTTGTCTCCACTCCCTGCCCACCTTCGAGCACCATTCCTTGCTTCCACCCCCTACCCACCTCCAAGTAGCGCCCCCTTTTAGAGAATACAGAGGCAAGTATTTTGTGGTGCTAAGTAATTAGTAAATAAAAACAAGAAAAGTAGTAAAAAAGAATCCCTCACAGCCAGCCCCCCCCCAAGCAACAATAGATTTGCCCAGAAAAATAGACCTCCCAGCAGCAATGGACCCCCACAACAAAATACCACCCTAGCAGCAACAAAAGATCTCCCAGGAGCCAGCATCAAAAGACTCTCCAGCAGCCAGCAACAATTGACCCCCTCCCTCACCTCAACAGTAGATCTCTTTCCAGCAACATTTGACCCCCAGCAACAATAGACCTCCTCCAGCAGCAATAGACCTCCCCCAGCAGCAATAGACCACCATTTAAAAATAGATCCCCCTCCAGCAACAATATATATTGCAGCAGCCAGCATCAATAGATCTCCAGCACACCCCAGCAGCCCTTGCCATTACATACCAGTTGCCAGTCACATAATTGGTTTGTGAGATCATCCCTACCAATATATGTGAGCTAAAAGTATTTTAAATTTGGGATAGAATAGGAAGGTTTAGAATCTCCGCTGAGTTTTTAGTGGCATGTGGCCCTATTGAGATTCTCCCTCACATCCTATCCTAGTGACAACAAAGCATACAGAGGGTCTATATCCCTTCCTCTCCATCTAAAAACTGAAGAAGAAAATTTACCAGCATTACATCGAAAATTCCATCTAGTAAAAAAAATATATAAAAGGCTTAGAGGTTCTATCCCTGCCTTCCACCAAAAAAAAGCTTGAGTTACACTGTAAGTTGAGAACTTCACCTAGTAACAAAATTGATTGGAGGGCATCAGTGGTGTGAGGCATATTGTACATCCGTGACAGTTATGTTTTCTGTGTGCCAAATATAAAGGTCTATCATACAGTAAATATCTAAAATGATCGATAATCGTCCCTCCTCTCTAATGACCATGGACTGTAAAGAGGGGGAACTAGGGTTGCATTGAAACCAATATCGGTGAGGACACTAAGCATTTGCACGAGGACTCATACAAATGCTCCAATACCTGAAACCGCTACCTTTGAAGTACGATTTGAGCCCATATAAAATGAATAGGCTCAAATCGCATTGCAAAGAATTGTATGCGATTTGAACTGGATCGCGGTGCAATTCCTGTCTGAACCACATGCCGTTTCCCCCACCGCTCTTGTGTGAACACAGGCTTGTCAAAGTGACTTCAGCCTGGGCTCACACAGGAGCGATGCAGGAAACTGCATGTGATTCGGATAGGAATCTCACCGCATTCCTGTTCAAACCACATGGGATTCTTTGCATTGCGATTTGAGCTCATTCATTTCGTATGGGCTCAAATCGCACCCCAAAAAGGTATCAGTATTGGGCCAGTACTTTGACCGAAAGCAACGGTGCGGTGCAATCGGTGGTATCGGTGCAACCCTAGAAGGGACTATTATTGATTGTCTTAGATAAATACTGCACCATACAGTTCATACTTGACACAAAAAAACATAACTGTAAACTTAGACTCATTGTATGGGTTGCACCAATGCATGATAGCTGCATCAACATTGGTTTCTAAAAATGCTACTTTTCTGTCCAAGCTGTCTTCTTCTACTGAACATGATGGCTACTAAAAGTTGAGTTTTTGCAAACTCCCAAGCACAGAGTCCTATCTGGTGTGCAATTACCATGCAGGCAGTTAACGATTAGTTATTCGGTGTAAGTAGGTTATGGGTGGGTTTATCAATTAAGCAAGTAAGGCAAGGCAAGTTGAGAAGTATTTGCTGTGGGGGGGGGGGGGGGGGGGGGGAAGGATTTAGCGTGGTAATGCATGTAGCACTCACCTGTAAACTGGAGATGTGCTCTTTCTTGGAACAGTCGTTCGAGGTACCTTGATAGGTAGTATCTGGTAGTATCAAGGAGGAGTCCTGCTGTTCTTTGTAGGACTCTCCAAGAGCGTCAACTTTCTTGGTAAAACTATTTAGCTCCTGTTGTAACACCCCAAGTCTACTAAAAATGGCACTGATCAGTTTGGAGTTGCTCGTGACTTCACTATTATCAATAGCTTCTGTCAACAAGAGATCCCCACAGTCATTATTCGTGCAGAGCTTTACACCTGATGGAAACCCATTGGCATAGGATGTCAAAACTTCTATTGCTTTGCTAATCAATTCCACTTGTGCTCGAATGCCATAGAGACTTTCCAGCTCTTTCATCTTTGGTAACCAGGATGGTGATGTGTGAGAAGTTTCTGGAGTCTTAACAGTTCCCTTCCCAGCACATTCTTTTGAATTTGAATCTGTACTATCCATTTCCCCACCAATTGGTCCTTCTCGCCAGAGAGGAGTCGGGACACATTGCGCAGAATCTCCTGCTTCAGCATCTGTCTCCATGAAGGGTTTCGTGGTTTGACATGATGCCAGGTCGTAGCGTTGAAGGTTTGAAAGAAGCACCCTATTCTCATACTGGAGTTTCTTGACTTTGCCACTGAGTTCGCTGATCTGCATTTTGGCAGTTGTGAGTTCCTCTTGAGAAGGTTCGCTAATGACAGAACAGCTGTCCTCCGACAAGGTTATGTCCAGGTCATGGTCAGACTTGTATTTATTGAGTTCATTCATCAGTAGCTTATTTTGGTCCTCTAACTCCATCATAGATCTCCTGAGAAGGTCAGCTTCTTCTTCCACAAACTGCAGATGTCTTCTGAGCTCCACAAAACTGTCTCCCGATTCTCCAGACAAGAAAGAAAATCTTGGGTCCTGACTAAGATGTTCTCTATCAGCGTGAACTTTCATCTCATCCATTTCAGCCCTTAAACCCCTATTCTCAACCTCAAGTTCTACTATCCTTCGACTCAAGAGGTTAGCTTCCTCTTCAACAAGTTTGAGATGAGACTTCAGCTCAGCTTCCCTTGAATGTGGAGTGTTGGCTAGTTCATCAATAGACAATGAGCTGTCCAGGTCTCCGTACATGGACCTGTACTTCATCAGTTCTTCCTTCATTGTTTCATTGTCCTTTGCAAACTTTGTTAGCTTTTTACACATTAAAGCAGATTCCTCTTTAGCAAAGTGCAACTGGCATTTAAGATCAGCATTGTCCTCCTGCAAGTCAAAGAAATAGGTTATATAGGTTCATAGCTATACCAAAATGTTATTAAATGTTAATTAAACTGAATTCAAAATGGTCTGTCTACAACCCATGGTTGCAGGAAATAAATTTACTCCACGTATGGCCTGCATAACTCTAATCAATTAGTTCTTACCAAAATATGTACATAATATAACTGGCTACTGACATTTATAGGTAAAGTTGATCCATGGAAAATCTGGTTGCCTCTCGGGGTGGGGTGGGGAATCAGGAAGGAATTTTTTCCCCTGCTATAGCAAATTGCACCATGCTTTGCTGGGGTTTTTCACCTTCCTCTGGATCAACGGTGGGTGAAGGATTGTGTATATGGGATTGTATGATTTTTTTTTTTATTATTGGTTGAACTAGATGGACTTGTCTTTTTTTCAACCTATGTAACTATGGGGTTGATTCACTAAAGGCAAGTCCACTCTGCACTGCAAGTGCACTTGGAAGTGCAGTCACTGTAAATCTGAGGGGAAGATCTGAAATGAGGGGAAGCTCTGCCGATTTTATCATCCAGTCATGCAAAAATGCTGTTTTTTTATTTTCCTTGCATATCCCCCTCGAATCTGCAGTAACCGCACTTCCAAGGGCACTTGTAGTGCAAAGTGGATTTGCTTTTAGTAAATAAACCGTTATGCAACATTTTCCTTAATGCCACAAATTACATAAATGTCTGAAAATTTAAAAAAAAGCAAAAAGAAAAAAACCTAGAAGTGGTGTTCATATGCACAAGCTGTATAGTGCAAAACAAAATAAATGCATGTTAAATCTCTCTAAAGCAGTACCCTAAAAATTGTTTTTTTTTGGCTTTCATATCTCCTTAAAAATAGTGCACATTATGGGTCTAGGCTCTCCTGTGCCTTGAGCCTCAAAGTTGTTTATCTGCACTGCGAGATCTAAGGTACTGCTGTCTGCTAGTTTCGAGAGATTTGTAGTGAGGTTTGGAGTCGTCACTATAATGCTGCTCACTGCTCTTGTTGGAGAAGAGCTGAGGACCTGTAATGGAAGGATTCCCCTGCTTCAGCTTCATGCATTCTGTGCTTCCTCCACCTCTTCAGTCATTTCATGATTGTTTCTCTATCAGTCATCAGGAGTGCAGCTCACCCTGGTACTCCACCAAGATGGCCAACTCTACCCAGAAATATAGTGCAATAAAGGATATTGTAAGTCAGTAACTGGCAAAATATCAGCTGAAGGAGATCTCAGGCAATACTGGTGACTAGCTTTCTCCTCCGTTTGCCTTTTTTTGGGCACAGCTTCCACAGTACAGGTCCCCTTTAACCTGTTCCTGCTTGTGTAACACATGTGCAGCAGCAAAGGGCGGGCTTCGATGCCCACACTCCGCTCCTATGCATCACTGGGCAGTCAATGTTTCTGTGCTAAGAGTGCACTCACTGCACTCCTAGCACAGAGGCCGAACTGTCAAAAAGGAACTTTTGGTCCTACTAAATGATGGTGGGACCAGCTCCAAATCATGTGACCACTGACAGCCAATCGCAGATCCTTCCCGAGCCCTCACCGGTGAGAACCGCTGGGGTGGGTGGGACTGGATTAAGCAATGTTACACACATACATACACTACCGTTCAAAAGTTTGGGGTCACATTGAAATGTCCTTATTTTTGAAGGAAAAGCACTGTACTTTTAAATGAAGCTAACTTTAAACTAGTCCTAACTTTAAACAAATATACTCTATACATTGCTAATGTGGTAAATGACTATTCTAACTGCAAATGTCTAGTTTTTGGTGCAATATCTACATAGGTGTATAGAGGCCCATTTCCAGCAACTATCACTCCAGTGTTCTAATGGTACAATGTGTTTGCTCATTGGCTCAGAAGGCTAATTGATGATTAGCAAACCCTTGTGCAATCATGTTCACACATCTAAAAACAGTCTAGCTCCTTCCAGAAGCTACAAAATTGACCTTCCTGTGAGCAGATTGAGTTTCTGGAGCATCACATTTGTGGGGTCAATTAAACGCTCAAAATGGCCAGAAAAAGAGAACTTTCATCTGAAACTCGACAGTCTATTCTTGTTCTTAGAAATGAAGGCTATTC
>JBBDGP010004982.1:40000-139240 GCA_037952835.1 Lithobates septentrionalis
ACTAACAGTCTTATGTAAAATACTTAAGAACCTACTCTTAGATTGTAAGCTCTAAGGAGCAGGGCCCTCTGATTCCTACTGTATTAAAGTGTATTGTATTTGTACTGTCTACCCTCAAGTTGTAAAGCGCTACGTAAACTGTTGGCGCTATATAAATCCTGTATAATAATAATAAATAATATACAGTATATTTACTAATAAACATTTGGTTTAGAGTTCAGTTTTAACATCTGGATGACAAACCCACAAAGTGGAGTGCAGATCGGGCACTCCAAAATGGTTATTTTAGGTAGAGCCTGCTGGGCCCATTTCCCCTCTGCTTTCTTTGTACCTCTTGGGGACTTCAGATGCAAAGAAAACCTAATTAGCGTTACTCCATCACAAAGGACAAGGAAACCCATGCGTTCTTATGAGTAGAATAACATACTGTTCTTACATCTTAATGACAGTATTCGTGGCTGTAAAAACAAAATAAAAAGTAGTGGCCCTTTGTACCAACTTGTACAAATATTTTGAGTGAGGCTTGCTGCAGCTGACTACCGCTCTGTGTGCTGCTGACAGCTTCCCCTGTGTGGTTTATCTGCCATGCCATTACACAGCACAGAATAGCATTTGTCCAAGTCTCCCCTTCTCCCTCCGAATATTCCCTCCCTCCCAGATGCCTTCACACTGTAATCAAGGGAACCGTTTCAAAGCCCCCTTTATTTTTAACGAAGGCAGGAGCCTTAATCAAAGGACTACAGAGATGGAGATAGGGGGTGCGGGAGTGGAATACTAATGATTGTGCATAAATGAGCATATTCATACTGGCACAAATCCTCAAAGGGGAATAAGTCTAACGCTTTTAATTAGGGAATAATCGAGCAAAACATGAATCAAATGTCACAAGATTCATACAGTAAACAAGTTGATGTGCAAGAAAATAACCCTACTTACATACAAAGAAACATACCAATAGCGTTTGTGGTTATCCTCAACTACCATCTACTAGAGCTGCAGGATTCTGGCTAAAAATGGGAATCACAATTTTTTTTGCTTAGAATAAAGATCACGATTCTCGCGGCGTAACATCATCTTTCACATTATACAAAAAAATTGGGCTAACTTTACTGTTTAGTTTTTTTTTTGTGTACTTTCTCCAAAAAAAGTTGCGTTTTAAAGACCGCTGTGCAAATACAGTGTGACATAAAATATTGCAACAACCACCATTTTACTCTCTAGGGTCTCTGCTTAAAAAAAAAAAAAAAAGATTATATATATATCTATCTATCATTTTAGCTCTATATCTATCATGTATCCATCTATCTATAGATATACAATAGATATATTTTATATATATATCTATATCGATATAGAGAGAGAGAGATATCTATAGATATATAGATATCGAGAGAGAGAGCGCGAGATAGATATATATCTATATAACTATATCTCTCCATCTCTTGGGGGTTCTAAGTAATTTTCTAGCAAAAAATATCAATTATAACTGGTTAAACTGACCTCATTTACAGACAGAAGTTCATAGTTCATCCCTTCGATCTAAAAGAACTAAATGTTACAATGTTTCTCTTTAGCGATAATGTGAGAAACTTGGCAGGCTGCCTGTTTTGTTTTTTTGACAGCTGTCGGCTTGAGCAGAGAACTCTCTACACTGAATCAGGGAAATGCTTTAAAATTGGAAGGGGGGTAGAATCGCGATCTCAATTCTTTAACGATTAATCGCGCAGCTCTACATCTACTGTTGAAAAAAATAAATAGGGCAAAAAAAAAAAAAATGGCTGACATTTTTGAAAATGCTAGTTGTTTGGCTATCCATGGTTTGAGCTATTTCTAGATAACTGACCTGGAACAAGTCAGTAAAGTCTGGATTTATAATATGCATATTCGTTCCTGCCCAGCGGCTTAAAACATCAAAGATATTGAAGAAACTAGAATCTTCAGGGTTTTGTCTTTCAGCAATTCGTATTTATAATATATTTTCCGAGACTCCAATATTCAGAGCTCCCTATAGTAATTTGTGTCTTCAACCACTCCAAAAAGGTCACAAAGAAGGTGGCCATCCATAATAGTTTAAAGAATACATCCGGGCAGGGAAGTGCAATACTAAGATGATGCAAGAAACCAACACGCGAGATGGTAGAACATTTATAATTTTTGGTATTTTTTTTTTTGGATGGTCTGACCTTTAGAGAAGTACTGAGTCCTCTGCTTGCCTTTGTTTAGGCACATCTTTCAAACCCTTAGACCCCTGTATTGCCTGTAGGCTCCCAGCAGCTGATGTTCTCACTGTTACTAAAATTACCACTCCTTATTTTGCATGGTGTCGCTGTGTGGAGGCAGCCATCTTGGTGGAGGAGCAGAGCTTTGTTTCCTTATGTCAAAGCTGCCCCCTGATAACTGGTGATGTAATGATCAAGAAGCAGCAGGAGAAGTAGAAGAAGCAGAGATCCACAAAATTAATGAAGCAAAAGCAGGTAGATCCTTGCATTGCAGGTCCCCAGGTACAGCTTCCACTCCAGCAAGGAAAACAGTGAACAGCACACATATATTATTTATAGGCGCAAACTACACAAATACAGCTATGAGTCTACAGAGCAGTCCTAGGCAAAGGCACATACCAGGAGTGGTACTGCTACAAAGTATTCACCTTTTTAGTTGAAATAAACTTTAAAACAGATTCTAAAGAAAAACAGCACTCTCATATTTAACTGGACTTTCAACAGAGACCACCAGAAGTGCCACTTGATTTGGTTTAATGAATACCAACTAGGGATATTACAGTACTCCATTCTAAGGGAGTCCAGAGAGCTTGCTTGGGTGGTTCTATTTTACTACAGTGATCAAGTTTTCTTGGGAAAAAAAACATTTAAAAGTCTGGTTGTTTTATATATATAGGAACCCCACCATTAAGCTCCCAACTTCCAACCTACCATAGACAAAATGACAGAAGCAGCTTAGATGGTTGCTATTGACAGGAACTCCCCATAAAGAAATCAGAGCCTCCCACAGAGGCAGAATGCCATGGCTTACCTGAGGAGATGGTTTCTTCTCCACTTTTCCAGACCTTCTCTTTTTTAAAGAGTTCTGTAAGAAAAAAGTACATGTTAAGTGACAAGACCACCAAAGCACAATAACAATCAGAAGCCTTTACATTATTTTCTGCATTACAGAAATGCCATAAAAAAAACTGAATAGTCAAAGCATAGATGACTGATAAAGTGGTTGCAAACCTCAGATGTGAATAATGAACAAAGCATATCCTTCTCTAGTGTGTACTTGTCTTAATTAACACCACCAAGTGTAATTTCTGTGTGCAGCTTCATTTCTCTGCTATCTGCATGAGTCACTTCTGACAAGTTTTCCCGACACCAAGAGAAAAAAAGGTGACAGGGAAGGGACCTCCAGCTGATTGACAGCCTCAGTTCTGTTCCTGCTTGCTGTGTGAAGGGGGTGTGTCCTTTCCCTCCAATCAGCTCTCAGAGATCTCCAGAGTGTAATTTTAGCTCTATATCCCCTTTTTTTCTGAATGCTCAGATAAACTTTATAAATTCTGGACTTTGAACGGATGTAGAGAAGATTGCAGACAAACGGATACAACTTATGTAGCAGGATTTGCTTCATCTCTGTGCATCACCTGAGACGAGTCACTTTACTACCCTGTTTCCCCTAAAATAAGACCTAGCGTGATTGTCGGTGATGGCTGCAATATAAGCCCTACCCTCCAAATAAGCCCTACCCTGTTTCCCTGAAAATAAGCCCTACCCTGAAAATAAGACCTACAAGGACTTTAAATAGGGCTTATTTGGGGGGTAGGGCTTATATTGAAGCCATCGCCGACAATTACGCTAGGTCTTATTTTAGGGGAAACAGGGTAGGTATATGTAAGGGTTTACAACCATTCGGAACAACCATTTACAGAAGAAAAAAAAAAAAGAACTTATCTGGGTTGGGGTGAAGAGGCACTTAAGGCAGGGCTGTGTTTTGGCCTAGGCCGACAAGGCCTAGGGCGGCACTTTGCGGGGGGCGGCAAAAAGGGCCTGCCCCCCGCATGAGAAAAAGCCCCCCCACCCATCTTGCCGATTCCCGCCTCCCGCCGGCTTTTACGTTTTAATTAACAAAAATGACATTGCATCGTTCAATACAAAACTGATCGCCGACAATGGAAAAAATGGGTAAAACTGGTTCAAAATGACAGTCCTTGTAAGTTCCTGCTCTGAAGATGGTTGTCCCTAAAATATGCTATTAGTACAAACCTGTTAGGCCCAAAAATGATATGCAGTCTAATGAAATCTGTTCAAATCATAAAATCGTATAAGATACGTACACAAAATATTTTTCTTGCTGAACACAATCAGAACCAAGCGAACGAATATTTTGGGTGTTTTGCTAGAACATCTAAAGAGCAGCTTACAGAAGGCTGTTTAAGATGCACAGCAAGTTACAATCTGAGAAATCCAATTAAAACCCGCTGTTAATGGCGGTTAGAAAATCAATTATTTCACCAGGCTTGTTAATGAAGTCACAGCTTACTGGTTCAGTATTAAAGTAGAATTCAGTCTTCATGACCGAGGATGCACAAATCTGTATTGGGATAGGAAAGAATGTCCCACCATGTGCTGAGCTCAGGTCATATGTGGACTTTAAGGTTTAAGGGCTCGTTCACACTGGAATGCAGAGCGGGAGATCCGTGTTCTGTGCCGGTTCCCAGCACCGCCTTCCAATCGCACTGCCCTTGCGATCTACAGCAGACGTCAGTGCAAAGTTAAAGTAATATTTAAAGCAAATTTCTAAAAAAAAAAAAAACAAAAAACACACGTTATACTTACCTGCTCTGTACAATGGCTTGGCACAGAGCATCCCAGATCCTCCTCTTCTTGGGTCCCCTGCCAGCGCTGCCTTCCCCTCCCTCTTGCCAAGTGCCCCCCACAGCAAGCAGCTTGCTAAGGAAGCACCAGAGCAGGCTCGCTCCAAAGTTGCTGCTCTGTGTGTCCATTTACACACGTAGCACGGCTCGGTCCTTCCTCCGTTCTCTCCTCCTCGGCTCGCTGGCTGCGATTGACAGTAGGAGAAGCCATTAGCTGTCCCAGCCAATGAGGAGAAAGAGACCGGGGAGAGCCCATCGCTGGATCAGGATTGGGCTCAGGTAGGGTAAAAATCTGGAAGCCGATTGGTTTCTTTGCAGAAGTGAGCCTGATTTTGCATTCTCCAGCTTTAGTAAATAAGCCCCCAGTGCGTTTCAAAAAGTAATGCATGCACTTCTTTAGCTGCAGTGTGGTACAGTGCGGTTTTAGCCCATTCAAAATGAGTAGGCTGAAATCGCACTGCACAGAACTCCATGTGAGTCACACAGGAACTGGTAGCACCAAACAGTGAGTTTACTCCATGCCAGAAGTACGTTTCAGGGCTTTTTTTCTGCCCACTTTTACTTAAAACAAAGCAAAAAGTTCACATTTGAATAGTTTCCCACGCAGGGGGTTCTCACCATCAAATGCGATAAAACATAATTCAGCCTTGTGGCTCTTTGCAGTTTTAGTCTTCCTGACCAAACACGTCCAGTGCTCAAGCACATCCGCTGTACCTCACCTCTGTGTCTTTTCTGCAGCTCCCTATCTGCTGTTTCTCATGGACTCCCTCTCAGGCTCGGGCCCTGGTCCATTGTACCAACCATGCAAGGTTACTAAACCCAGTAATACGAAAATAGTTCATCCCCCCCAGTGCCCATAGCTTATAAAATCTTTTTACATTAAAATACTGCCTTTTTGGCTGTATACCACGGTCACCTGATAAACTGCAGGGTCTGCCCGAGTGCTCAGGTAGGTATAGGAGGCAGATCATCCATGAATCAAGATGTGACATCCCACCCACTGTGTTCTTTAGTTACTGGGCATTGAGGAGGAGGGGGAGACTGGGCTGTCATTTAGGATCTGTATACATCCCCAAATGTGTGATGTCAATATCATGTGACCTGAAAAGCTCAGCTCAACAAGGAAATGTTCTCTCCAGCAAGAGAGACCAAACTGAGCATGTGCAGCAGTACTACCCTCACTGTGTCTTATTTGGCCTTGCCAAGAGGAGGGGGGGGGGGGGGGGGGGGGAGAGAGGGATATGTCCGTACAGGATCAAATTCAGAGGTTTGCTACCCTGTTTCCCCAAAAATAAGACCTAGCGTGATTGTCGGTGATGGCTGCAATATAAGCCCTACCCCCCAAATAAGCCTTAAAGTCCTTGTAGGTCTTATTTTCAGGGTAGGGCTTATTTTCGGGGAAACAGGGTATATAGTGCAAGTATACCCAGCACACCTACACACTATCCCCGCTGCCACCGCTTCCCTCGCTACAGTTCCACTGTAATAAATCAAATCAAACTTGTACCACTTGAGCCTATCTTTATACACTTCAGATCTGTGACATCAACATGTAATAAACTACATAAAAACACACACTGCTGTCTTCTGTCCTTTCTTGATGCAGAAGAGGAAAAACAACAAGTTACCTCATCCCCGCCATTGTTTGCCTCTATTTTTGGCTACACAATGGAGATTTCCTCTGTTCTGCTGCGTAGTGAAGAGAAAGCAGACAGGTCTACACAATATAGGGAATATTTCCCTACAATAAGCACTAATGAAGGGGAATAGTAAAGATGTCCCATCATACTGCAAATCAATAAAAATGGCATCGGGAAGAAGGGATCAGGGCAGGGACACAAACAAGGCAAGACTTTTTTTTTTTTATAGTAAGGGAGTAAGTAGAGTAAGGGAGGGGTAAAATCCCTGTAGGGTTGTGATCTGTGTTCCATTGGGGAGATTCACCTCCACTTCCTGTCCACATAGCCAAATCAGGAAATGAAAGGAAATCTCTGCAAATTAAGAAAATCCCTTGGGGACCCCCAGGTCACCAGAACTAGTGTCCCCATTGGAAGATTTCCCCTCTATTACTTTTCTGGGGACAACCCAAAATGTGGGATTTTCATTTACTTTCACTTTAGGTAATGGTCAACAGGACAAATAAGAGAGGGACAATCTCCCCAACGGAAGGGGGGGGGGGGGGGGGGGGGCACAGACAGCTATAAAAACTGACAAGGGTTCCAATCCCTCTCCACTCTATCCAAAACTAAAGAACAGTTTTGCCTTAAATACTTTAATGAAGAACTTTAGGAGTTCTAACATTTTTCATGTGAAAGGGATTAGCTTAAATGTGAATAATTTACTAACTAGTGTTTGTTTTCATAACCTACTTTCTATGCATCGCCTGAAAAAGAGAATATTACATATACATATATATATATATATATATATATATATATATATATATATATATATATATATATATATATATATATATACATATATATATATATATATATATATACACATATATACATACACATACATACACACACACATATATATATACATACACACACATATATATACACATACATACATACATACATACATATACACAAACTAGATCAAAAGTATTAGGACGCCTGCCTTTACGCGCACATGAACTTTAATGACATCCCAGTCTTAGTCCGTAGGGTTCAATATTGAGTTGGCCCACCCTTTGCAGCTATAACAGCTTCACCTCTTCTGGTAACGCTGTCCACAAGGTTTAGGAGTGTGTCTATGGGAAGGTTTGACCATTCTTCCAGAAACACATTTGTGAGGTCGTCCCAAAGGTGTTCTATCGGGTTGAGGCCAGTCAAGTTCCTCCACCCCAAACTTGCTCACCCACGTCTTTATGGACGTTGCTTTCTGTACTGGTCCAAATCATTTAGTAGAAGGGGGATTATGGTGTGGGGTTGTTTTTCAGGGGTTGGGCTTGGCCCCTTAGTTCCAGTGAAGGGAACTCTTAGACCTCTTTCACATTGAGGCGCCTTTTAGGTCGCTTTTGCACTAAAAGTAGTGCCTGAAAACTGCCTCCCATTCATTTCAATGGAAGCTTTCACACTGGAGTGGTGCGCTTGCGGGGTGGTGAAAAAAGTCCTGTAAGCAGCATGTTTGGAGCACTTTAAAAAGAGCCTCAAAAACACCCCAGCCCATTAAAATGAATGGGCAGTGCTTCCAAAGCGCCTTAAAAACACTTAAAGGGGTTGTAAAGGTATACATTTTTTCACCTTAATGCATTATATGCATTAAGCAGGGCTCAACAAACCCCGGGCGCCAGGTCGCATTTGCGACTAGAATTAGCGACCTGGCGCCTGGGGCAGCACAGCTGGAGTATCCTGTGTCCGTTCGACACCCCCCCCCCCCCTCCCGGCGCGATCGCGTTGGGCCGCGCCGGTAATTGAGGCCCCGGCTTTGCGGCCTACTGCAGTCCTATGGTTCCTTCTGCAATCGGGCGCCCTCTGGTGGTGGCCGTTGGTATGACAAGACATCCATCAATGCTAATGGAGCTTCCCCTGCCTGTTTTCACTGCCCGTTCATCTCCTTCCCTTTACTTAGAACCCCCAAACATTATATATATTTTTTATTCTAACACCCTAGAGAATAAAATGGCGGTCATTAAAATACTTTCTGTCACACCGTATTTGCGCAGCGGACTTACAAGCGCACTTTTGTTGGGAAAAAAATACTTTTTTTAATTTAAAAAATAAGAAAACAGTAAAGTTAGCCCAATTTTTTTTATATTGTGAAAGATAATGTTACGCCGAGTAAATTGATTCCCAACATGTCACGCTTCAAAATTTCGTCCGCTCGTGGAATGGCGACAAACTTTTACCCTTCAAAATCTCCATAGGCGACGTTTAAAAAATTCTACAGGTTGCTTGTTTTAAGTTACAGAGGAGGTCTAAGGCTAGAATTATTGCTCTCGCTCTACCGATCGTGGCGATACCTCACATGTGTGGTTTGAACACCGTTTTCATGTGCAGGTGCTACTCACATATGCGTTCGCTTCTGCAAGCGAGCTCGGCGGGATGGGGCGCATTTTAAAAAATTATTATTTTTTCTTATATATTTTACTTTTTATTTTTACACTGTTTTTTAAAAAAAATAAAAATGGTGTCACTTTTATTTCTATTACAAGGGATGGGGCATATTTAAAATTTTTTTTTTTTTTTTCTTATTTATTTTAACTTTTATTTTTTCACTGTTCTTTAAAAAAAAAAAAAAGTCACTTTTATTCCTATTACAAGGAATGTAAACATCCCTTGTAATAGAAAAAAAGCATGACAGGACCTCTTAAATATGAGATCTGGGGTCAAAAAGACCTCAGATCTCATATTTACACTAAAATGCATTAAAAAAAAATAAAAATTGTCATTTGAAAAAAAAATAAAATGTCCCTTCAAGAGCTTTGACGTGGCTTCCGCCCTGCAATGACTTGGAGATGGGCGGGGGGGGCCCATCTTCTTCTCACTCGTCTCCATGTCAGGCCAGGGACAGATCCGGATCGCCTCCGCCGTTACCAACGGCCACGGTAAGCGGTGAAGGGCACCGGAGAGCGGCGGTAGGGGGGGCCCTCTCCTGCCGCCGATAAAAGTGATCTTGCTGCGAATCTGCTGCAGAGACCACTTTTATCTGAAAGAGAACCGCCGGCTCTTGAAGAAGATACCGGGGTTATGGTAGCTAGCTGCTACCATAACAACGGTATTTCTCTTCAAAGACAGGACGTATATAGTCGTCCTGCGGGAAGGAAGTGGTTAATTAAAATGAATTTATTATTTGTCATCTCCCTGCTTGGCCCCTTTCACACGCGCTGTCTGATCAGGTTCGCCTGTCAGTTTTTCAGGCGGACCTGATTGGATCCTTAGCGGGAATATGGCGGTCTTGTGTCCCTGCATGGCAGGAAATAAAAGCAGTCACATTCGTTCTAGTCGTCTCTGTGTAAATTTAAGATTGGTTAATTCTTATATTGAAAATAAAGCGGTCGGTCGTTTTTAAAAAAAAAAAAAAAAAAACCTGGCTCCTAACTTTTTTAGCTGGCTCCTAGATTCCAAGCAAATTTGTCAAGCCCTGCATTAAGGTGAAAAAACTTTTGATAATACCGCCGCCCCCAGCCTCCCGTTTTACTTACCTGACACCTCAAAAACTCGGCCACTCGTTCCCGACCTCCATTCAGCCGATCAGCCTGGTCGCTGATTGGCTATAGTGGATGGATTGAAAGCAGCGCAGCCATTGGCTCGCGCTGCTGTCAATCGCATCCAATGACGCGGCGCGCCGGGGGGCGGGGCCGAGTGATACAGCGAGCGGCTATAGCCGCCGGCTGTATCACGGGAGCGCGCCCGCAATAACTAACCACCATGCGAGGGAGCTCGCATTAAGGTGGTTAGTTATTGCGGGGAGGAGCTGAGACAGCCGCCGAGGGACCCCAGAAGACCAGGTTCGGGGCCACTCTGTGCAGAACGAGCTGCACAGTGAAGGTAAGTATAACATGTTTGTTATTTTTAAAGAAAAAAAGAAATTACCTTTACAACCCCTTTAAAAGCGGCTCTTTTTTCGTTTTGTTTTTTTTTAGGTAAAGTGACCTTAAAAAAGCGCACCGCTAGCTCTTGCCCTTGCGGTCTTAAGGCGTCAGCATACCAAGACATTTTGGACAATTTCATGCTCCCAACTTTGTAGAAACAGTTTGTGGATGGCCCCTTCCTGTTCCAACATGACTGCGCACCAAGCAAAGTCCATAAAGACATGGATGAGCGAGTTTGGGGTGGAGGAACTTGAGATAGAGATAGAGATAGCGATATCTATCTATCAAGAAGGGACACTTCAACGTGACATTTATATAAAAATATAAACACATATTCTTGTGAATACAAATACATTGCATGACAAAGGATTCCCAGAGCACTATGAAAGAACAGAAGTTGTCTCTTCTCAGGACTACTGTTCAGAGGGATGGGGACAGAGGGAAGGAGTCACATGCGAGCAGAAGGAAGACTTTATCCTGCTGCTGCTTCTTCATTGTCCAATCAACAGATCAGGGTGTGTTCTTTTCTGCTGTAGTGGAGCTAGAGAGCCTAGCTGTGGCATGGGTGCTTGCTTGGATGGCCCAAAAAAGGCTACACATTACACTTTTTCTATATGTAGAAAACTGTGTACTAAAGCGGACCTTCAGTCATTTTTTCAACTTTTCATCTATTAAATCTTCTGCCCTTGTTTTAATTTTAGATAGTTAAACTTATTTTTTTTGCCAGTAAATACCTTATATATCCCACTTCCCTGTTTCTTGTCTGGTAAAAAGCCTAGGCTTATGACATCATGCACAGCTCTATCGTGAGAGTTTGCCAGGAAGGGAGGAGGGATGAGTCATAAGAGGGCCAATGAGAGCTGCAGAGCTGGCGTGCCTCTGTAAATCCAGGAAGTGAACAGGCAGCAGCTTCAGCTGCCCACAGTTAAAATGAATGCAGCCAGACTTAGTGGAGGGAGATTTCTGCAGCATATTTGGCAAGTACAGAATCACAGTGAAGCTTCAGAATGGCAAAGATGTTTTTATTACAAATTATGTGAGCAGACTGCAGTTCCTCTTTAACCACTTCCCTATGACGTCCTGGACTGTGAGTGGGGAGTTCCTCTTTAAGCAGTTTGCCAAGGGATAAGTGTAAAGGATAGTGGACCCCAGGGATAAAATCTGAAAGTAAAATGTTTCTAGCTGCAACCAACCAGATGCTCTTTTTCGCTGGGATACGACTGGCTGCAACGCTATAATAAACACTTTTTGTGAGATCCCGGAGTGTTTGTAATGTGCAGGAAATGAGAAGGGAAAGTGTCAGGACAAAGCTTGAGAGTCATTGCGGTTCACAATACAATCACATCCTTAGGACAGTTTCCTTATGTACTGCAATTCCTCCGTAGAGGACCGTCCTGAAACTAAACCCCTGACAACTGCCGGGAACAGATTGTGTTTCACACAGCAGCCCCCGATCTTCAAGTAACACAAAGATCGCATGTCTCTTAATGACAGAACAGGCGATCCCCCTCTCTCATCACAATGCACAGGCCTCAAGCCTCCAGGTTACCCTCCTATTCTTGCTGAACTCGCCATACTGCATCTTATAAACGAGAACTCGATTTCATGAGTGGACAGCTGAACAGAAATATATGAGCTCACTGTACAAGGAACGGAGGAATTTATACAATTTGTTCAAAGTTTCCAAAGTCACAAGCGTGCCATAAAAAAAAAAAGAAAAAAAAAAGTAAAAGTAATATTGGTTGTAGTGAAAATAAAAAATACTCCTCAAATGCAGCTAAGGTCGGCCACAGACAGTTCAAATTTCAGCCGGTTCAGCAGAATCAGCCAAGATTCTAACCATGTATGGGCAGGCTAATTGTACCCAAGTTGATCAATCAACTTGGGTACAACCGGTCTGCTAGGTTTTACATGCAATTATGGTTATCGGCTGGTGCAGGCACTTACCTGTACAAGGTATTGAAAGGCATATTAAGTATCCAGTACGTGGCGACCTTCCAGGCAGGGTGGATGAAAAGTAATGATTTTATTTTTTTTTTTTTATCAAATTTTTTGGCTTTTTTATCATATTTATTTTAATAAAATGTTTTTGGAGTAAAAATCTAAAGATAGTTTTCTTTTTAAGATACATTAATAATTTAGTTTATTCTACATGAAATGGAGCTTTGTTATGTAGCACGAGGCTATATATTCTGCAATATTTACATTTTTGGTAAACTCATGCAATGAATCCAAACTCTGCAAGCTGAGATAACATGCACTGCATTGATGCATTCACACAATTTCACAGTAACCATGAGATAAAACAAAGTTCAGGAATATCCCTTTATCTCGATGTTTTGCAAATCTATGTACACTACAAACTGTATGCTTGAATCGGTTCAGATGTCACCGTTTTACTAACCTGACAGCTTATTATTCTAAATAGAATCTTTAATATTTGCAAAGAAAATGAAGATTTCCTAACTACCAGCAAGAATGAGTCCTTACATTTAAAGAGCACCTGTCATTTCAGATCCATCATGGTAGTGCCTGTTAGCGGGCATCCACTCACCTGCTGCCGTCACGTCCCTCACCTTGTTGTGTCACTGCCGCACCACCAGCCGTCCCATTAAAGTGAATGGGACTGTCGGTGAGAGAACAGCGGGTCAGAGGAGGAGCCACAGCGGGACAGAGGAGGAGCCACAGCGGGACAGAGGAGGAGCCACAGCGGGACAGAGGAGGAGCCACAGCGGGACAGAGATGACAGTTACTCTTTAAAAATGATGATTTAAATCAAGACTTTTTACTAGCGCCCTGCTTCCAGGTGGAAAGGTTTTGACAAAGGGAACCATGCCCCAAAACATAAACCCCGCCCATTTACGTGACATATGAGATCACGGTCCTTTGGTTGGCCAGCAACACTTCTTTGCTGTCCACAGTGGTTCTCATCCATGTCTGCTGCTTCTGTTGGCTCTTCCTGGTGCTCCCCTGGTTCACTTCCTGGTGCTCCCCTGGTTCACTTCCTGGTTCCAAGCACCTCAACATCACATCCCGCCTCGGGGGCATGCTCACCATTGACCACCCGCTGGAGACTTATTGATATGCTTTTCAATACCTGGTACATGTAAGTGCATAGTTTTTTTTTTTTTCCTTTTAAAATGTTTAAATACTACACTTAGGTAGCGGCCTTTTCTCTCTTTTGTTTTTAAATGTAAAACAGGTACAGCAGCAAGATAAGCCAGTATTATTATTATTATTATGATACAGGTTTTATATAGGGCCAACAGTTTGCACAGCGCTTTACAACATGAGGGCAGACAGTACACTTACAATACAATTCAATACAGGAGGGATCAGAGGGCCTTGCTCGTTGGAGCTTACAATCTAGAAGGGAGGGTCAAGTGGAAACAAAAAGGTAATAACTGTGGGGGATGAGCTGATGGAGAAAATGAAAAAAACAGTTGTTAGGTGTGGGTAGGATAGGCTTCTCTGAAGAGAAGGGTTTTCAGGGATCGTCTAAACGCTAATAGGAGTAGGAGATAAGCGGACAGATTGGGGTAAGGCATTCCATAGGATTGGAGAGGCTCTGGAAAAGTTCTGGAGGTGAGCGTATGAGGAGGTGACGAGGGAGCTAGAGAGCAGTATACAAATATGTGTAGCTTCTAAGCAATCACATTTTCAAGTAGTTTAGAAAATTAAGAAGCATCTTATGGGTTGCTATAGGAAACATCCCGCTTTTCCATCCAGTGTTCATAAAGGTTTACTAATAAACCCGAAGCAGCCATGAAAAACTGGATTCTCATAAAGGGAGTGGACCTGACAAGGGCAGATGTTCTGCAATCAGTGGCGTCATTCAGGATTTGTCAGAATAAAGTATTCTGTGTTGTATCCACCAATATTTATCTATCAAGGGATAGTTGAGTCATAGTAACCTTATGTAGATTGCAAGAGACATTAGCAAAATAATAATCAGCATCCTCGCTGCTCCACAATGAAAAAAGTAAAGACAAAGCATTTCATTTGACTGCAATAGTATAGTAAAATACCACTATTGTTATAACCAAAAATCCAGCACCATTTGATCATCCTAGATTTCCCAGTCATGCTCTATTTCACCGCACAGTGCTGGTGATTACATGTGATTTCAGGCACCAAGAGCTGGAAGAAGAGCTGTTTGGGCAGCTTACAGAGGAAGAGCCCAGATGTAGGATGATACTTAGACACCGGCGTGGATGAAAATCAATGCTCAAAGTCTATCTTTTAGAGGCAACTGTCAATTGAGGTACCCTGAAGGGTCCCTGGAGTAGTCTCCAGAGCAGGGGTCTCAAACTGGCGGCCCTCCAGCTGTTGCAAAACTACAACTCCCACGAGGCATTGCAAGGCTGACAGTTACAAGCATGACTCCCACAGGCAGAGGCATGATGGGGCTTGTAGTTTCATAACAACTGGAGGGCCGCCAGTTTGAGACCCCTGCTCTAGAGCAAGGGCCCCCAAACAGAGTCAGTTTACTGTCCTTCGGACTTTGAGGGGGCTGGACCATAACCAGTACAAGTAGAAAATGCCCTGATGTTAATGGCAGTAAATAAGACCCCATCATTGGCGTCAGCGGGAGGAATAGTGCCTGTTAGTTGGCGTCAGCGGGAGGAATAGTGCCTGTTAGTTGGCGTCAGCGGGAGAAATAGTGCCCCCCGCCACTGGGGTCCGCAATAGCGCCCCCGCCACTGGGGTCAGTGGGAGGAATAGTGCCCCCCGCCACTGGGGTCCGCAATAGCGCCCCCGCCACTGGGGTCAGTGGGAGGAATAGTGCCCCAAGGGCAAGCAAAGGGCTGTATCTGGCCCCCGAGCCACAGTTTGGAAATCACCGTTTTAGACTATTGGAAGGACAAGAGTACCATAAAGCTTAGAGAAGTCTAGTAAGTTCTGTTTCAACACAAAAAACAGAAATGCAACACATTTCAGGGGTTGAAAACTCCCTCTTCATCGGGACATCTATGTAGACAAGAGAGTCTACTTTGCACTGGAGCACATAAGAAAATCGGGCCCTAGTGTAGCAGCTACACTGGCACCTGATCAATATGCCATCTGGTTCACTATACAACTGTTGTTCAGTACAAATATGAACATATTGTCAATACATAAGCCTGGGGGGGGGGGGGGGGGGGGGGGTGTTTGAGCCCCCGAAATGCATTTGTTTTCTGTCTGTGTTGTGACAAAACGGTTACTGGACCCATTCAAACTTTGAGGCACTCTAATACTTCCAATACTCTACAGACTATATAATTTATAAAGAGTGCGTGGGTTACGAGAGCAGATGAGCAGAATTACAAACCATAACCGCTCCATCCATTGGACCATCCCAGGGCGGGGCCTAGGAAGAGCCGTATAGCGATTGCTTACACTTCCGCCGACATGACAAGGTGTGCCTAGGGAAAAAACAGCTGCAGATGGTCTACTGTAAGTGTCACTGCATTCACAACTGCAAACTAGATGGACTTTTTTTTTTTTTTCCCAACCCAACTTTGTAACTCACTTGTCCTACATTGATGTGGATTTACTAAAACTGGAGTGTGCAAAATCTGGTGCAGCTGTGCATAGAAACAAATCAGCTTCCAGGTTGTTTTCTCAGCCCCTGTTCACATTGGCGTAATTAGACATGCGATTTGACATGTCAAAACACAGCCTATTCCCGGCAACAGCACTGTCCCAATCTGTGCGACGCCGACTTTGCAGCGCCGCACCGATTTCCAAAAGTATTTCCTGCACTACTTTTGGCGACTTCTGGGGCAGTTTCAATAGACATCTGTGCATGAACCCACAGAGATGTCTTTCAAATCACCCCCGAACTCGCACAGAAATGCGGGTTTGAAATCGTGCGAGTTCAGGGTGAACGAGGGCTCAAAGCTTAATTGAACAAACTGAAGTTAGAAGCTGATTGGCTACCGTGCACAGCTGCACCAGATTTTGCATTCTCCAGTATTAGGCCTGGTTCCCACCTATATTTTTTTTGGTGCTTTTTGCAGAAACGTCATACAGTTCATTTAACATTGTTTCCTATGGGACACGCTCATAGCTATGCTTTTTTCAACCGCTGCATTTTTGGAGAGAGTCAGGGACTTTTTTTAAACGCAAAACTGTTTTTTGGTTCAATAGACTTCAATGGAGAAGCTGTAGAGAAGCATGTAGTGCGTTTTTTTAAATCCATCCAACAGGAAATTAGCCAAAAAAAAAAAAAAAAGGATAAAAATTGTAAAATGCATAACATATCAAAAAAGTGTGAAAAAAAACCAAAAACCCCACACTTGGGCAAAAACACAACGCACCACAAAAAGCACTGCAGAGACAGTTAAAAAGCAAACTGCATAGATGTGAACCAAGCCTTAGTAAGTGAACCCCATTGTGTAAATGATAAGGTTGCCCAAGTTAAGGTTTGTTTCAACACATGCTGGGGGGGGATTAACTAAAACTGGGGCACACAGAATCTGGTGCAGCTCTGCATATAAACTTAAAGTGGTATAAAGTTTTAGATTTTTTAAAATTAAGCTGCAGTAGAGAAGGTTTTTCATTTCAATGCATTAAGGTGAAAAACCTTAAGGCATTACAACCACTTTACTTAAAATGATAAAATCAGCTTCCGGGTTTAAAGCCCTGGTTCACACGGAATGCGGCTTTGAAATTGTACCATTTCACTTGAAAAATTACACGATTTCAAAGCCGCATATCAGTGCGACTTGGCTGACATCTGTGCGACTTCATGCGCAGATGTCTATGCAAGTCACGCCCGAATTCACCAAAAATAGTGCAGGAACTACTTTTTTCAAATCAGTGCGGCACCGTAAAGTCGGCATCACACGCGATTTTAAAGGTTCCAGTGCCAACCATTGGGTGCGACTTTTCATGCAATCTGGACTTGTGAAATCGCATGACAAGTCGCATCCCTGTAAACAGGGGCCTATTGTCAGAGCTTAATTGAACAAGCGGAAGAAGCCGATTGGCTACCATGCACAGCTGCACCAGATTCTGTGTGCTCCAGTTTTAGCAAATCCCCCCCCACTGTTATGAATTTCAATGGTATAATTAGCGATTTGACTGCAATGCTTTATGTAAAGATCCTGGATGCTTTACACGTTTTAATTCCAGGCTATAAGCAGCCACCCTCTGGTTTGGATCAGTCGACAAAACCAAATTGCCGGCTATTCCATCACAAGTGAATCACATTTAATTTAAAAATTTAAATACTCAGAGAAATTAACCCTGCCTTCCTAAAATGGCAGTAATGTGCGCCTCGCAGATATCTGGCGGTCTTCTCAGGACTTGGCCCTCTGCCAGGTTTCAAATGCAGAGCATTTTTTGAAAGCTCTCTTTGTATATCTCTGAGCAGCGCATAGTTCTGCATATTTCTTTTATAAAAAAACGAGAGGCGCTCGAGATATCTTCCAGCTGTTTATGATCTAATCTGTTTCTCTTTTCCCTCCCTCATTTCAGCCCAAGTAGCCGGCCAAAAAGGAAGAGCGCTCTGAAAGCCATAGACTATTCCTGCAGGCAGATCTAAAGGATTAGAGCCGTATGAATTCACTACTCAGAAAGCTAGGAAATGGAATGCTTCAACATAGGGAGCAAAGCAAGATATATCTTCCTGAAATAGAACATTACCCTCAGCCCTCAATAATATGAATATCAGGACATGAAAATATCTTAGAAATAAAGGTCTAAAAGACAAAACTATTTTTTTCTTCAGTTTGGTTCAAAGTAAACCTCTCATCATATTTTTTATTTTTTTTTGCTGTGTCCCAATTGCTATTTCCTTTCACTTCCTCTACTGGAAACATAAGGAAGCAAGAGGAAAGCCCTCCAAGGTGATGGGAAAGACACTTGCCAGAGCAGGTGTCCCCCACTGCAACATTTCCTGTTCTACAGAAAACGCCTCGTTCACACTAGCTTTGCTCTCTGAAGAGCGATCTGCGTTTGGATCGCTCTTCAGCGCACAGATAGGGAGTGAGGCGTTTGATCAAAACAAAGTCGCAAACCCCTTTTCTGGGGTGCCCCGCCAGCGCTCCTGAACCCCCACCCCTGCTGATTGCCCCTATAGTAAGCCGCTTGCTACTTGTGCGTGCTCGCAGCCTGAGCCCCGCTCTGTGTGTCCATGAGACACACAGTACTGGGCTTGGCCCGGCCCCATTGGCTGTGATTGGCTGTGATTCCACTGCTGTGTCTGAGCAGTGGGAGGAATAGTGCCCCATATATGGTGTCAGTGGGAGGAATAGTGCCCCATATATGGTATCAGTGGGAGGAATAGCTTGCCATTGTTGGCGTCAGTGGGAGGAATAGTGCCCCATCACGGGTGTCAGTGGGAGGAATAGCTTGCCATTGTTGGCGTCAGTGGGAGGAATAGTGCCCCATCACTGGTGTCAGTGGGAGGAATAGCTTGCCATTATTGGCGTCAGTGGGAGGAATAGTGTCCCATCACTGGTGTCAGTGGGAGGAATAGTGTCCCATCACTGGGAGGAATAGCTTGCCATTATTGGCGTCAGTGGGAGGAATAGCTTGCCATTGTTGGTGTCAGTGGGAGGAATCGAGTAGCAGGAACTATGCCCCACACTCGCTGACAGTGGGAGGGGGGGGGGGGGGGAGTAGCGTCTCAAGGGCTGTATCTATCATCATTACCTAATTCCATACAAATTACTTAACACCACAAAATAATACTTGGCTCTCTATTCTCTAAAATGAGCGGTACTAGGAGGTGGATATGGGGGCAGAGACTAGGGACGCTGCTCAAAATGTAGGTAGGGGTGGATAGAGTACCTGCACCTATTCTTTGAGAGAAAAAGCCCTGTATACAAGAAACAGAACTACTAATTCTATTCCTTCCATGTATTTGACTGAGCCATCTTACCTCCTTCACTTTGTCCATCTCATTCTGCAATACTTGTTTGGCCAGATCAGTTTCGATCAGTCGTTCTCGCAACTCTTCATTCTCCACCTCCAGTTTCGCCCTTTTCTTCTCAGCTACTTCCAATTCATTGTGGAGGCGAACAGAGACATCTTTGGCCACCTGAGAAAGAAAAAAAGAATTTAGATTATTATTACTATTATACAGGATTTATATAGCAACAGTTTGTGTGGCGTTATACAACGTAAGACAGTACAGTTACAATACAATACAGGAGGAATCAGAGGGCCCTGATCATTAGAGTTTACAATCTAAGGAATGAGGGATTATTATTTTTGATGCATAAAAAAAGGAAGCATATGAACACTTTCAGCCTCTAGTCTCTGGAATACAGCTGGAGTGACTTCCTGGACACAGACGTATCTCAGGCAAAAAAAAAAAGAAAAAAGAAAAAACAACAAGCAGAGACATGTTGTAGTTTAGAAACAACTAGTAAGTATTGTTGTCTGATAGTAAGTACATGCCTGGAATCATAGGCCAGAAGCCAAAAAGATAAGTCTATTGGTTTGTCCAAAAAAATAAAAAAACCCACACCACTAGACAAAGAAATCTGCCCCTACTGTAAAAGAGCCAAAAGATGATTTCATTTAAAAACGTTCACTGGATACAAAATAGCTGAGAGGTATTTGGTTTTAATTGCATCAGACAGAGAGAGAAAATTGTGTCCCGTCATTATATATGGCTGGCCCTGTCCTCAGGTTGGCGTACAGGTGAGGCCACAATAGGTGGAGGCAGCAGCTGCACCAGCTTCAGGCAGACCTAGGAGCTGGCCATACGCTAATATACCTCTATGGAAGAGTGGCAAGAAGAAGCCAAAAGAAGTCCCATTTGCAGTTTGCAAGAAACAATGTGGGGGACACAGCAAACAACGCTATGTGTGGCGGAAAACTAACACTGCACATCACCCTGAACACACCATCCCCACCATCCCCACCATGAAACATGGTGGTGGCAAGCTTAATGTTGTGGGGATGCTTTTCTTCAGCAGAGACAGGGATGCTGGTCAGAGTTGATGGGAAGATGGATGGAGCCAAATACAGGGCAATCTTAGAAGAAAACCCTGTTAAGAGTCTGCAAAAGACTTGAGACTGGGGCGGAGGTTCACCTTCCAGCAGGACAATGACCCTAAACATACAGCCAGAGCTACAATGGAATGGTTTACTTTAGATCAAAGCATATTCATGTGTTAGAATGGCCCAGTCAAAGTCCAGACCTAAATCCAATTGAGAATCTGTGGCAAGACTTGAAAATTGCTGTTCAGAGACAGAGACAGTCTCCATCCAATCTGACAGAGCTTGAGCTATTTTGCAAAAAAAAAGAATGGGCAAAAGTTTCACTTTCTAGATGTGCAAAGTTGGCCAGGGGCGTCGGGAGGGGGTGGCTAGACGTGGCTGAAGCCCCGAATGTGCCCCCGAAAAGCCCAGAGCCTCAGGCATGCAGCTCTTCATCACAAGCCCCGAGCGGCGAGCGCCAGGACCGATCTGATCCCGAGCGCCGCCGAATTTGGCCGAGTTTGGCCGAGTGCCGTAGCAGGTCCCGCCTTCTGGAGCCTGCAACGCCTATGATGGACGTCCCCCTGGTCCAATGCTGGGACCGCGGGAAGTGTGACGTCCATCATAGGCGCTGCAGGCTCCAGAAGGCGGGAATTACAATGCGGCCGCCGCGCCACTGTAAGATCCCCGCTCAGCGCTCGGGCGGCCCGCTCTCCTCTCCTCCTCGGCTCCTCCTCCTCCGACTGCCTGGCTGGCTGCTGTGACACCGCACACCACGGCTGAGCTGAGGTAGGTCAGACAGTGTATGTGGGTCAGGCAGGTCAGTGTAGGTAAAGGTCAGTGTAGGTAAATGTCAGTGTAGGTAGGTCAGTGTAGGTAAATGTCAGTGTAGGTAGGTCAGTGTAGGTAGGTCACTACGGTCAGTGTATGTAGGTCAGTGAATGTAGGTCAGTGTAGGTAAATGTCAGTGTAGGTAGGTCAGTGTAGGTAGGTCAGTGAATGTAAATGTCAGTGTATGTAGGTCAGTGTAGGTAAATGTCAGTGTAGGTAGGTCAGTGTAGGTAGGTCAGTGTAGGTAAATGTCAGTGTAGGTAGGTCACTACGGTCAGTGTAGGTAGGTCACTACGGTCAGTGCAGGTAGGTCAGTGAAAGTAAATGTCAGTGTAGGTAGGTCAGTGTTCACTACGTTCAGTGCAGGTAGGTCAGTGAATGTAAATGTCAGTGTAGGTAGGTCAGTGTTCACTACATCAGTGTATGTAGGTCAGGTAGGTCACGGCCCAGCCAAAAAAAAAAAAAAGGCCTGCATCACGTGTACACACGCGCCCCCTCCCGCGCCCCCGGGTCAGGCCTTGGACTTCGGGCTTTTTGCCACCTAGCAACGTCCCTGAAGCTGGCTTATGTTTGCCCATACCTTTTTGATATGATATTTTTGTAGAATAAAAGTCTTGGTTTTTATACGTTTTGTATGTTAGTTTGATCCATCCATTTGAACCACCTCTAAAAGTGCCACGTTTACACTACATAATTCACTTCCCCCTACTGGGCTGTACTAGATGCAGGAGCTGTTTGGCTGACAATTTTCCTCCCACCTCCTTCGATTTTTCAATCAACGTCAGACCTGAGGAGGGGGGGGGTGGGACACAGAATTAGCAAATTTTACCAAGTTCATCAAGAACCAGCAGGAAATGGAACTGTAAAGCTACATTCACACCGATGATTTAGGCCGGCGTGAATTGAAGCTGCAGGAATCTTCTGATGCCCCCTGCGGCTCTGAGGCAGCCAGGTGCGGCCACTAGCCTTGTTCACTACAATGACAGGTTTCCGGCGGTCGCAGCTATTCGCGGTTCTCTGCACAGCTAACGACTTACCCGTGGTGATCGCTGCTGGACACATTTTGTGTGCATTCAACAGTGATCACCGCAGCGACCTGTCATAGGAACAGGGCCGACGGCCGCACTTAGCCACTTAGATTCCTGCCGCTACAGTTCGCACTGGCCTAAATCGCCGCAGTAAATGTAGCCTAATGGTCTATGGCAGTGTTTCTCAAACTTTTTTGTCTTGCGGCGCACCAAAAAGATCAAAAAATAAATAAAAATTTCACAGCACACCTGAAAAGATTTAACAATTTTTGTGGTTAAGAACTTATTTATTTTTACATATATATTTAATTTTCAATTGAATGTGAAGGATTTGCTTGCTTTCGAGAGCAAAATCAGATTGAAGCGATTGTAATCTTCTTTGTACTTTTGCTTTCTTTTCATTTAACAGTTTCTCTGTCAGAGTTCCAGACTTGAGTAACCCCCCTTCACACCGACCTACACAAATTTGCGTTCATGGCTTGAAGGGGTTATACCGGGGTGAGAGCTGCAGGCATCACCCCGGTACCGTTTTTTTTTTTTTTTAGGGCGGGCGGTTGGGACCTTTAGGATAACAGCCGAGTGGCTTTTAGCCACATTGGTTGTTATCACTAAAGGAGCGGGAGGGGACGTTGCCACCTTCCGCCACTCTTTCCAGGCCTCCCGTGCCCTCGGAGACCCAAGCCACCAGCTGGCGCATCTACCGGCTAGGCTGAGACCCGAACAAAGCTGGATTCGGCTCTGATGGGGTCTCCGATGTAAAATCCTGGAAGCGACGCCAAATCACTTCCGGTGTACTCGGCTGCCAATTTATAAAAAAGGAAAAAAAAAAATGGTGAACTCAATACTTTTAAGTGCAAAGGAGGGATTTTTTTTTTTTTTTTTTTAGGTACCGTAGTTTGTCGCCATTCTACGAGTGTGCGCAATTTCAAAGCAGGACATGTTCGGTATTTACTCGGTGTAACATCTTTTACATTATACAAACAAAATCGGGCTAACTTTACGGTTTAGTTCTTTATTTTTTATTGTAAATCATGAAAGTGTCTTTTACCAAAAAATTGCGTTTGAAAGACTGCTGTGCAAATACCGTGTGAAATAAAATATTGCAATGATCGCCATTTTATTCTCTGGGGTCTTTGCTAAAAATATATATATATATATATATATATATATATATATATATATATATATATATATATATGTTTGGGGTTCCAAGTAATTTTCTAGCAAAAAATACGGATTTTAACTTTGCAACAAATGTCAGAAATAGGCTTAGGCATGAAAGTATTTCTCCATCGCTAAACAATGGACAAACTTTATTTATAAGCATCAAAGTTGGAATGGAACAGTCTCTATTCTTCTAATATAATTAGAGCGATCGAGTTCTCCCGAGATCTCGCACAAGTCGCCCGTTATGAAAGGAACCAATGACTGGCAGAGTGCGTTTTTATATAGGTTACTTTAACCTTTGCGACATTGATTTACCATTTAAATTCGATATGTTCAAGGTTTCAAAACGCTAGCAAATTTTTTATGTTTTTCAAAACTCCCACGGAACATAGTTTGAGAATCACTGGTCTATGGCCCACTTTGGTAAATCTTTACTAATCTATGGTATCTAATCAGGTGTGGGTTACTGATGCAGCAGCTTGAGCAGGGTTTTTTTTTTCTAATAAAAAGATGCATAAATACATAGCCCAAGACAAGCCATAGAAAAGGAAAAAGAAAAAAGGAAAAAAAAAAAAAAAAAGGGAAGGAAAAAAAAAGAAAAAAGAAAAAGAAAAAGAAAAAAAGGAAAAAAAAGAAAAAAGAAAAAGAAAAAGAAAAAAAAAAAAAAGAAAAAAGAAAAAAGGGAAAAAAAAAGAAAAAAGAAAAAAGAAAAAAGAAAAAAGGGGAAAAAAAGAAAAAAAGGAAAAAAAAGAAAAAAGAAAAAGAAAAAAAAAAAAAAAAAGAAAAAAGGAAAAAGGAAAAAAAAAGAAAAAAATTGCTCGATTCACCTGTCAATGCAGTCAGCGTTGATGGGGGAATCCCTTCCACAGTGCTATTGTGTTCTGCTGGCAGAACACAATGATCACTGCTTGCTGCCATAGACACCGGCAGTAATTGCATGTAAAAAAAAAAAAATCCAACAGGCTGGTTGTACAACCAACCTGCCCATAGATCGATTGAATCTTGGCTGGACCTTGTTGAATCGGCTGAGATTCGATCCATCTATGCCTGGCTTCAGCTGCCTACAGAGAAAAGAAAAAAAGTTTCCTTAATCAACGCTGTTGATCCAAACGGGGGAAAGCTGATATCTCCTGACCATGGCTGGCCTAGTACACCATAGGAACAAAAATTGATGGGACAAGCTGAATCATCCAAACACTCTTGTGGCGGTACTCCTCTGCTCCTCTTTCCTTCCTTATAGGTCACAAAAATCCACATCTAACCGATGCATATAGGTCTCTATAGTGATCTGTCTTTAGAAAATTTGTGCCGGAGCCTTTATGAATGGCAGTCATTTCTTTCCTCCTGTTTCGTACAGAGAGGGCCGCAATGACTGCAGAAAAAAAAAAAATGAAGGGAATGATTTGTGGTTAAGGATAAAAGATTGAGAGCGCATGAGCAAGAAAACTCAAACACCGGGGTCACCGCTGGAAGATGAAGGTCTAATTACTGTGGGAGCAGAAGTGTGAAGACTTGGATTACACTGGAGAGCTGAGTAATGGGAAGGCTGGGTGTGCAGTGTTGTGGAAGAGTAAACAAGGGAGAGGATGATTTGGTGGAAATTATGAGTCTCTCTGCAGAACTCTTCTTCCATTTATTTTTATATCCAAAGTTAAAGTGTTTCTAAACCCAGGACCCTGCATTCACTATATCTGGTCTCCCACAGAACATGGAAATAAAAATTATTTTAGTAAATATAAACGGCTAAATACCTTTTTTCATCAGCGGTATAGCAGTCTTGTGACTTCTATCAGTGTCTGGTTAAAGTTTGTAGGAGTTTTCATGCTGCACTGGATGCAGGACCCCTGACTCTGTCTGCACAGTGCTGATTGGTCCTGTGGTGATCACATGCACCCTCCCAAGAAAAAAAAAAAGCTCTCTAGCAATACACACCAAACTGAGCATGTGCAGACTGACTCCACTATATTATCCGGACCTGTTTTGGGGGCAATGCAAGAAGAGAAGGATCTGTGCATACAATGCAGAGGATTATTAGGTTGCACAGGGAGTATAACAAGCATGCTTTACTGCATATACAGACTGATTTTACTGTTGTGGGTTTAGTAACGCTTTAAAAGAGGAACTAAAAATTCCCATTTTTTTACAGCTAAGGAAGCTGCCATCTTAGATTCTGTTTGATCTGCTGTTGCCATGGTGCTTCACATGTAATCAGCTATGACACCAGTTCTGTTGGGAGCACAAGCAAAACGTAATGGTTATCATTCACGGCATGCCTTTAAAGTGTTATTAACCGCTTGCCGACCAGCCACCTTCATCTTACTGCGGCAGGTCGGCACGATCCCGTGAGCCGTCATAGCTATAAGTCGGCTCGTGGAATCAGGATAGCAGGTGCGCGCGCTGCGGGGGTGCCAGTACGTGGCCGACGGTTGCGATGACCGCCGGCCACGAACGATTGCGGGCACGAGAGGCAGAACACGGAAGTGTGTGTGTGTGTAAACACACAAATCCCTGTTCTGTTAGGAGTCACAGATCGTGTGTTCCTAATAGCTAGGAACCACGATCCATCACTTCCTCTAGGTCAGTCCCCTCCCCCTACAGTTAGAAACACACACTAGGGAACACAGTTAACCCCCCGCCTAGTGTTAACCCCTTCCCTGCCAGTGACATTTTTACAGTAATAAGTGCATTTTTATAGCACTGATCGCTGTATAAATGCCAATGTTCCCAAAAATGTGTCAAAAGTGTCTGATGTGTCCGCCACGTCGCAGTCCCGATAAAAAAAAAAAAAAAAAAAAAAAAAAACAACCCGCAGATCGCAGCCATTACTAGCAAAAAAAAAAATAATAATAAAAATGCTATAAATCTATCCCCTATTTTGTAGACTCTACAACTTTTGCGCAAACCAATCAATATACGTTTATTGCGATTCTTTTTACCAAAAATATGTAGAAGAATACATATCGGCCTAAACTAAGGAAAAAACTGGCTTTAAAAAAAAAATAAATAAAAAAATAAATAAAATGGAGATATTATAGCTATAAGTACAAAATATTGTATTTTTTCAAAATTGTCACTCTTTTTTTGTTTATAGCGCAAAAAATAAGAACTGCAGAGGCGATCAAATACCACCAAAAGAAAGCTCTATTTGTGGGGGAAAAAAAGGACGTCAATTTTGTTTGGGTGCAACGTCGCACGACCGCACAATTGTCAGTTAAAGCCGCACAGTGCTGAATCGCAAAAAATGGCCCGGTCATTCAGCAGCCAAATCTTCCGGGGCTGAAGGGGTTAAACAGTAAAATCAGTCTGTATATGCAGTAAAGCATGGTTATTATACTCACTGTGGAACCTAAGAGGTTAATCCTCCGCACTGCGTATAAAGGCTGTTTGATCCTGTCTTCTCGGAACCTTTTCTTCCACCGTCTCAAAAAAAAACCAAAAAAAAAAAACCTGATATTTACAGAGCCAGTGGACGGGCTGCACATGCTCAGTTTGGTGTGTATTGCTCGAGAGTTGTTTTTTTTTTCCTTTTTCTTGGGAAACTCCTCCTACAAGCTTTAACCAGACACTGATAGAAGTCACAAGACTGCTATACATTGCATTTCCATGTTCTGTGGGAGACCAGTTATAGTGAATGCAGGCTCCTGGGTCTAGTAACATTTTAATGTAAATGTTTTGGGAAACTGGTAAATTGATGGGTTTACTTCCCCTATGATGCATTACTGTAGATCTACGCTTTAAAAGGAGTTGTAAAGGCAGAAAGGTTTTTCATCTTAATGCATTTTATGCATCAAGATAAAAAAAAAACCTTCTATGTGTAGCAGCCTCCCCAGCCCCCCCCCCCCCCCCCTTTCCTAATTACCTACCTGAGCCCCTTCTCTCTCCAGCGATGTCCACCATCCCCTCAGCCATCCAGGACACTCCTCCTGATTGGCCGAGACAGAGCAGCGGCGCCATCATATACACGAATGTTTCGCTACACCTAGCAAATTATCTCTTTAAATGAGGATGATTAATATGAACTGCTAGATGAAAATGTAAGCTAAATAATTAAACAGCACCAGACTACAAAGGAGCGTAGGAAACCATGCTGTCAGTCACCAGCTAATGATACATGGCACAACAGAAAATTATAGGTAGCATTTTTTAAACTGGGCCTGTCAACATGAATGAACATGAAAGAATCAATATAGCGGAGAAAATGATCCATGGGTCACACTAACCATCTGTTATCTTCCCAATTCCAGAAACTGCTGGTTAAAGAAAGATTGCAAATGATACAGTAAAGAAATAAGGTCAGCTTTTTTATTTAACCTTTATTATTTGGTAAACCATTAAAAATCCGAAAAATATATATTCATAAAAAATAAGAAATCTATATAATAATATACCTAAAAATAAATGAGAGTACATATCAATAGGCTTTGTGCTCCTGTGTTTAATGACATTTTATTCATTTTTATGCCAATTACTCCACAGCAATCTTGAGCAGGATCTTGTGCTACCGGGAAACTGAGGCCTGGGACTATGAAAATAGAACATTTCATTTTTGTATATAAAATAAATATATATATAAAAACACACACACACATCTACATTATATATATATATATATATATATATATATATATATATATATATATATATATATATATATATATATATATATATATATATATATATATATATATATATATATATATATATATCTCAATTTAAAGTGGTTGCAAACCTCAGAAATGAAATATGAACAAAACACATCCCCCTATAGTGTGTACGTGTCTCAATTAAGAGCACTAAGTGTAATTTCTGTCTGCTGCCTTGTTCCTCTGCTATCAGCATTAATCACTTCTGACAAGTTTTCCTGACACCAAAAAAAAAAAAAAAAAAAAAAGGAGGGATCTCCAGCACACAGCCTGCGATTGACAGCCTCAGCAATGTTTGTGTGAAGGAGGGAGTGTCCCTTCCCTCTAATTCGCTCTCAGAGCTCTCCTCACCGAGCTCTGCAGGGTGTAATTTCAGCTCTCAGCCCGCTTTTTTATCCTCACAGCTCAGACAAGTTTTATAAACTCTAGACTTTGAACAGGTGTAGAGAAGAGAAGACTGCAGATAAATAGGTACAACTTGTATAGGTGGATTGGTTTCCTTTCATCTCTGTGTATCATCTGAGGCCAGTCACATGTAAGGGTTTACAACCACTTTAAAGAGGAAGTAAACTGTGATGGGTTTTACTTCCTCTTTATTTCCCTGCAAAGGTAAAGCATAATGGGCTACTATGCATCGCATAGTAGCCCATTATGTGTCACTTACCTGAAACCAAAGCCTGTGATGTCACCGCTGTCCCCACTAGCAGGGAGCGTCCATCTTCACCCCTCTTCCTTCCGGAGCCGCGACTGGCCGGAGTCGCGTGACGTCACTCCCGCGCATGCGCCGATAGTCACAGAATGACCCCGATGTGACGATGTGCCCTTTCTGAAGTGCGCATGCGCCGAAGACATCGGCACACTGCTTTTTTTGTAAATATCTCCTAAACCATGGAGGCTTAGGAGATATTTGCAGCACCTACAGGTAAGCCTTAATATAGGCTTACCTGTAGGTAAAAGTGATTATACGGGGTGAACAACCACTTTAAGTTTTACTTGCCGCCCCAATGTCCTCAAAGACTAACAGACTAGAAGCCAAGAATTCCAACCACGCTGCCCTGATCTAAAATGACATAAGAGACCTTCACCAATTCAGCAACCTTTTTAAAGCAGTAGTAAACTCCGCCTGGTTACTTTTACCTACAGGTAAGCTTATAAAGGTACAATGAATATTTCCTGAACTGTTCTTCAGTTGGTGACATGGCTGGGGCATGCGCACTGCACTCCGAATTGTCAATCCAGAGCTCTGTGACTTCTGACTCCCAATCACGAATCCCATGCGCAAGAGTGACATCACCGCGGCTCAGCCATTCAAGCGGCTAAAACCTGTGATGTGACAAGGCGCCGCTGGAGGGATCTGATATCAAAGTTGTTCTGTCATAATCTGCTTCTTTTTTTTTTTTTTGAAGACTCAATTACCAATTTAAACATGATGACTTCTATGCTTCCTAAAGACTCTTCATGCAAGTGAGGGGTCGGCATGTGCCTTCATGTAAAGGAAAGGGAAAGCCTCATGATAGCACATTTATTAAATAGACAGAACTTAAAAGTGTACACCTACGTACCACTTGTTCCACTAACCCATTCCCCCTTCCCCTCAATACCCTCCCCTCTATGGTTCTAAATGAGAATTGTTGATTTTACAGTATGCTTGTACAATATCCGTAACCAATTGTATTTCCTAGTGTTTGATATTTCTGTACATTACCCTGACTGCCGGTTCACACAGGGGCGACTTGTCAGGCGACCTAGCCGCCTAACAAGTCGCCTCCCGTTCTGTACTATGGAACCGTTCTAATAGGAGCGATGCAAGTCGCTCCGACTTAGAAAAAGGTTCCTGTACTACTTTGGGGGCGACTTGAAGCGACTTGCATAGACTTCTATACAGAAGTCGTTTTGCAAGTCGCCGTGGAAGTCGTGTGCAGGTCGCCTCGGTGAGGCAACCTGCAAGTCGCGCCGCCCCTGTGTGAACCAGGGCTTAAAATCTTAATAAAACATTTTACTTTTTTTTTTAAAAAGCGTACACCTGGATATTCCTTCTTATATCTTATATGCGTAGGGATCGAGATTGGTTTATCGGTGCCCATATTTCGGACACCTCTCAGGCCGATATTGTCTGTCAATATCCTCTACATTATAAAAAATAAAAAAATAAAAAAGTACTTTTTTTTTTTTCATGGTTATTGCTGTATTGCTGTCATAAGGAATGTACCGTATATACTCGAGTATAAGTTGTTCCGAGTATAAGTCGTTCCGAGTATAAGTCGAGGCCCTAATTTACCACAAAAAAAAAAAATGGGAAAAACTTATTGACCCGAGTATAAGACGAGGGTGAGAAATGCACAGCTACTGTAAGTGGAAAAGAGGGTCAACAATGTGCATTTGCAGCATCACTGTGCCCATTTGCATGTCTCACTGTGCCCATTTGCATGTCTCACTGTGCCCATTTGCAGCCATAGGTCCCCTGAACTTCAAACTCGGTAGTTAAGGGTTCATAGATGCCCCCTAGCTGCAGCCAAAATTTGGGGTCTCTGAACCCAAAGGGTCCCGAGATGACATTGCTGCAGATGGACACAGTTGACCGAATTTGGGGCCCGGTATCTCGGGGCCACTTAGTGCTAGGAACCCCAAATTTGGTGTGCAAACCCAGTGGATTTCCAAAGCTGGGGTTTCTAGCACCAAGTGGCCCTGAGATACAGGGCCCCAAAAATCAGTTCAGAAAATGTCAAGCACTTTTCTGCAGCAGAGAATGACATTTTCCGAACCGGTTTTGGGGCCCCGTATCTCAGAGCCACTTGGTGCTAGGAACTCCAGCTTTGGATATGTTATGGTACCAGTTCCACTGGGTTTGCATACCAAATTTGGGGTTCCTAGCACCGAGTGGCCCTGAGATATGGGGCCCCAAACTCGGTTCAGAAAATGTCAAGCACTTTTCTGCAGCAGAGAATGACATTTTCCGAACAGATTTTGGGGCCCCGTATCTCGGGGCCACTTAGTGCTAGGAACTTCAGCTTTGGATATGTTGTGGTACCAGTTCCACTGGGTTTGCACACCAAATTGGTTCACCAAATGGGGTTCCTAGCACTAAGTGGCCCTGAGATACGGGGCCCCAAAATCGGTTCGGAAAATGAAATTTTTTGCTGCAGAAAAGTGCTTGACTCGAGTATAAGTCGAGGTGGGCACTTTCAGCACAAAAAAATGTGCTGAAAAATTAGACTTATACTCGAGTATATACGGTAAACATCCCTTGTGACAGTAATAGTCAGTGACAGGTACTCTTTATGGAAGGGATTGGGGGTCTATAAGACCCCAAACCCGTCCACTGCACTTGAAAGTATTCAAAACGTCAAGATCTGCATTTTAAAAAATATAAAGCATTAAAAAAGTGGCGTTTTAAGATGCCAGTGATCCGGGAAGTGATGTCATGACATCGCTTCCGGGTTACTAGATTCAAGACCCGAACAAAGCATCGGCTTTGTTCGGGTCTTCTCCCACCTGGAGGACATGCCGGCTGGTTGCTCGGGCCTCCCGGTGGGACGGGAGATCGGCGGCGGAAGGGGGGGGGATATGTCCCCTCCCGTTGCTTGTAATAACAGCCGAGCAACTGCTGAGCCGCATCAGTTATTACAATAAAGCTGACTGTCCGCTCTAAAGAACGGTACCGGAATGATGCATGCAAAATGGTAAAACCCCTTGAAGCAATATTTGTAATATCTGGTACGTTTGTGCCCGATACCTATACTTAAAAAAAAAAAAAAAAAAAAAAAGGGTGAATATCGGCCACCAATAATCGCCCCCCACCGATAATTGGTCGATCCCTACTTAAGGGGTCTGCAGATGCACCCCAGAAGGTACTGTATTCTACACATTTTGACTTCCTCAGAGAGGCAAGCTCATTGTGGCCTTCTGCCACTCCCTACTGCAGGGTTCCTCCAGAGGTTGTTATGGGTTCCTTGAGCAATTTCTGCCTCTAAGATAGCTAAAACGGTCAATGGTGTCAGTGGAAACCTAT
This sequence comes from Lithobates septentrionalis, assembly GCA_037952835.1. Lineage (NCBI taxonomy): Eukaryota > Metazoa > Chordata > Amphibia > Anura > Ranidae > Lithobates > Lithobates septentrionalis. Next base: position 72,009 of record JBBDGP010004982.1, read on the forward strand.
CTGTAAGCAGATAATTTTACCCAATGACCACAAGGGTAATGCCGTGTGTACACACGACCGGACTTTTCGACCGAACTGGTCCCATGGAACGAATCCGTCGGACAATTCGATCGTGTGTGGGCTTCATCGGACCTTTTCTGTCGAAAAATCTGTCGGACTTTAGATTTGGAACATGTTTCAAATCTATCCGACGGAGTACGATAGAAAAATCAGTTCGTCTGTATGCTAGTCAAACGGACAAAAAAGGACGCAAGGGCAGCTACTGGCTATGAACTTCCTCATTCTAGTCCGGTCGTACGTCATCACGTTCGAAACAATCGGACTTTGATGTGATCGTGTGTAGGCAAGTCCGTTTCGTTGGAACTCCGTTGAAAAGTCCTTTGGGGTTCAGTCTGATGAAAAGTCCGGTCGTGTGTACATGGCATAAGGGGCATTCCTTCCCACTGATCTTCACAAACTGATGTATTCAAAGTCGTAGATAGAGTAATTTTTTGCAGGGGTTCCTTGAGACCAGAAAGTCATTTCAAGGGTTCCTCTGTTGAAAAGGTTGATAAAGGCTGCCCTACTGGCCCCATAGAGTGGTAGACTTCTTTGACCCAAAGAAGGTGCTGGGGTGAAGCTCAACTCCCTCTATTATAACAATAATCCACCTTGCATGACAAGCGTAGCAGTAGTCAATTTTTTTAAAGTTCAAGATATCTTTCAAAAACTACAGAAAAGCACAATAAACCAAGTATGATATGCAAAACTTGGATGAAGTCAGGACTTCCGTTGCAGGGTCTAAGCTGTCATTTTCCATGAGTCATCTCCTCATTTGCCTCTGGATAATAGCATGTAGTCCTCTCCTTTGTTCATTGTCCACTGGAACAGAGGAGGCTAATTTCTAACGGCAACTTGTGAACTTTCATGCATATTTCATAATGGATTCCTATTATACATAAAAAGATGAATTGCTGCGTACAAATCCAATATGCATTGAAAGAATGCTACCCTCAACGACTGCCTTGAAAATATTTTATTTAGCGTAGCTGGATGTCTGCAATCCATAAAGTTTTATATTGTGCTTCTGTAATGTTTATATGCAAAACAGACATTGTGACTGCTTACATTTATTCTTCCCTTCATTATAATTATCAGTCCTATCCTCAAAAGTGGAAAGCGGAGGCAAAATTATTTGTAGCAATCAATACTTCTAATCAAATGTGCCTTGCAAATGACTGTCACAGTGTTTGTACATCGCCTACCACCCCAAACATGTATGCCTACCCAGCCATGCTCCTTCGCCGCTTCCCTGCAGTGCTGAACAGGTTCCTATGTATGGGTGAGGTGAGCACATCACCTTTCCCTTTTTGACAGTTTCTGGGCTTGAGTAGTCAATCTCCAGTCCTAAACACTGTTACATGGGGGAGCACCACGTCATCTTCCCTATGCCTTAGCTTTGACTCCAGCTGATGCTGCTTAGACATGCGAGGCTGCTGCAGCGGGGAGGTGGTAAGGGAACATGGCTGGGTAAGTTTAAATGCTTAAAGAAGGGTAGGCTGTGTATCTGGCACTAAATGATCTGGGTTACAGTTTCTATGCACTACCGTTATGGCACGGCTATAGAAGAATTTTGGCAACTTTTATTGTCACCCCTGGTTTAGAGTCTTCTGGAAGTTGCACCTACTAGTGACATCAGCACCTCACCACCCCTCCCCCTCTGTCCATAGAAGCCAGTTTAAAGCACTAAACATACTTCAGTCAAACTTAAGTGTTTTAAAGAGTAATTCTCCTCCCAGTGCGATGTGACCGACTAGAATTTCTGCAGAAAACTCTCCTCTTTGGATGCATTTTTTGGAAATGGGGTGCAGTCCATTAGGATAACGTGACCTAATTTTAGAAAAGCTATGGTACATTCACATTTAGGAGGTTTTTATGTCATGTTTTGGGGTTTCTCTACTGAACCAGGTTTTTTGGTGCTGTGGAGCTTTGGCATTTTTGTATTCGCCAATAGAAAAAACTATCATCAGTTATATATCATTTGTTGCTATGTGTTTCGGCTTTTAGCGGATTCAAAAAACGCACCAATTTGTTTGAATTAGGGGTCGACTGATATTGTTTTTTCAGGGCCGATACCAATTTTTCAGCCGCCTTTAAGGCCGATATCAGGTGCCGATAGTCTGTAGATTTAAAGTTTTTATTTTTACTTTTTTTTTTATTAATCACTTTTATTGCTGTCAAAATGTAAACATCTCTTGTGACAGTAATAGGCAGTGACAGGTACTCTTTATGGAGTGATCTGGGGTCTATAGGACCCCAAACCCCTCCACTGCACTTAAAAGTATTCAAAACACCAAGACCTGCGGTGTTTTTTTTTTTTTAAACTGGCGCATTTAGGACGAGCGTAACCCAGAAGTGATGACATTGCCTCCGGGTTACTAGATCCGAGACCTGAACAAAGGAATCAGCTTTATTCGGGTCTCTGGCCAGCCGGCGCATGTTCCGGCTGGTTGCTCGGGCCTCCCGGTGGGGCGGGAGACCTGGGCTGAGCGTCAGAAGGCAGCGGAGGGGGGAAGGTCCCCTCCCGCTACTTGTGATAACGGCCTAGTGGCTGCTTAACCGCATTGGTTGTTATCACAAGAAAGCCAACCGTCAGCTCTAAAGAATGGTACCGGGTCGATGCTTGCAGCGGCAGGCATCACCCCGGTACAACCACTTGAAGCAATAGCGGCAAGTTTTTTACCGATACTTAACACAAAAAAGTGAATATCGGCCGCCGATAATCGGTCGACCCCTAGTTTGAAACAAGCTACTAAAGTAGCTCCAAAACAGAGTTTCAGGAGTTTTGGAGTGGAGATGTGAATATTTTTTATTTTATTTTTTCTCCCTGAGCATTTTGGAGCGTTGAGCTACAAATCGCTCAGGTGTGAATGGGGCCTTAGCGAATAGAGTGAAGTTCAGATGCGAGAGGGAAGGAGGTGTTGGAGTTAAAGTAGAGAGCTTGGGTTGGTCATCACCCGTATGGAAAGATTCATTAGTAGTCAGAAGCAGGCAGGAGGCAGGGCAGCGGCATGAAATATTGCAGAACTATATGCCTTGAAAAGCCAAAAAAAGAGCACATTGTGGGGAATACTGGTATCAATTCCTATGGCAGATAAAAAAATGCAGTATATATAGCACAGAAAAGCTTGCTGCACAGAAATCTTATTTAGGCGTCCTCCAGTAACACCATGACACAAAGGGCGGAGTGTTGCTGCGAGTACACAGAGGGTCTGCTCAGTGTAAGCATGCCATCACATAGCACAGAGATCACAGTGTTCCTGTAGGCATGCAGTGTTTGGATGATGAAACACTCTGCAATTCCCCAGCTACTGCTGTAATCACCAGGAGAAGTTCCCTGCACACACAGCTGGATTATATTTTCTCCCATGTCCGGACCACTATTCACTCCAGAGTTATGAACATTATATGACAGAGCGCCTTTCCATGCATCAGCTGAGCAATCCTGACACTGAAGAATCCTTCATGGAGAGGAACATGTAGGCCACCACTGCTGACCCCTTTGTCAGGAAAGGCTGGTTGCCAGGTCATGCTGATCCAATGGCTTCAGTGCTTTCAGAGGTTTCAACCCCAAACAAGAATTCAGATGAGTTCCAGATTCAGTCTGACATCACCTGCTGCATGCTTGTTCCTAGCCATGCAACTATCATTCTTAGGTCAGCAATTGCAACCAGCATGCTGCGTTAGCATAAGCTCCCTTTAACCACTTGACCTCCAGTAGATTTACCCCCCTTCATGACCAGGCCATTTTTTTGCGATACTGCACTGCGTATTACTGACAATTACTGTACCCAAATAAAATGCATGTCATTTGTTTCCCCACAAATAGAGCTTTCTTTGGGTGGTATTTGATCACCACTGCATTTCATTTTTGTGCTATAAAATAAAAAAAACAAAAAAAATATATATATTTTTTTTACTTTCTGCTAGAGCTGGCTGATTAATCGTTAAAAAATAAATAAATAAAATCGCGATCTCGATTCATTCCCCCTCCCCTCACAATCTTAATCTGGCATTTTCACGATTCATGTAAACAGTGGAAGCAGCTGACAACAACATTGCTGAGCGCTGAAAGAGATAAAAAGAAAAATTGTATCCTTCTGTTCTTTTAGCGATCAAAAGGGATGAAACTTTGGTCTGCAAACAAGGTCAATCGAACGAATGAACGAACGAACGAAAGAAAAAAGAAAGAAAGGTAAAAAGAAAGAAGGAAAGAAGAAAGAAAGGTAAAAAGAAAGAAAGAAGAAAGAAAGAAAGAGAAAGAAAGGTAAAAAGAAAGAAAGAAAGGTAAAAAGAAAGAAAGGTAAAAAGAAAGAAAGAAGAGAAAGAAGAAAGAAAGAAAGAGAAAGATAAAAAGAAAGGTAGAAAGAAAAGGTAAAAAGAAAGGTAAAAAGAAAGGTAAAAAGAAAGGTAAACAGAAAGAAAGAAAGAAAGAAAGATAAAAAGAAAGAAAGAAAGATAGATAAAAAGAAAGAAAGAAAGATAGATAAAAAGAAAGAAAGATAGATAAAAAGAAAGAAAGAAAGATAAAAAGAAAGAAAGAAAGAAAGAAAGAAAGAAAGAAAGGTAGAAAGGTAAAAAGATAAAAAACAAATAAATAAATAAAAAAAAAAGGATCCCGATACCTTAAAGCATGTTATACAGCACAGTGCTTGTGCTGTGTCATTTGGCCCCCTGTATCACCTGTAATACCTGGCTGATCCTGCCTGGCTATACCCTCCCCCCTGTAAACGCACCACCATAATCAGGGCTGCTGAGCCCTGACACCGTGGTCAGAATACGTGACTCCATCAGCCGCAGCCCTCCTCCCCCCTCCCCTCTCTGCCTGTCAGTTCCCCGATCCTCCCCTCCTGCACTAAAAATAACCCTCTAATATATAGAAGTAAGCTCCCCAGTGCATGTAATTTCTAAAAATATGCGGTATAATAACTTACATCAGAGCGCCATTCGGCGCACAGCTGACTACCCCCTGCAGCTATCAGATCGGGACAGGAGACCGGCAGGTAGTCAGCTGAGCACCGACAACAAAATCTGTTTGCGTTAATTCCTACCGTGTGTGGACAATTCCGATGCACAAAGTGCCACGCATGCTCAGAATAAATTAAGAGACGAAAGCTATTGGCTACTGCCCCGTTTATAGTCCCGACGTACATGTTTTACATCACCGCGTTTAGAACGACCGGATTTTACGACAACTTTGTGCGACCGTGTGTATGCAAGACAAGTTTGAGCCAACATCTGTCGGAAAAAATCCTAGGATTTTGTTGTCGGAATGTCCGATCAATGTCCGATCGTGTGTACAGGGCATAAACCTTTTTCTGACACTTGTTGCTTAAAAGTTAAAATCAGTATTTGTTGCTATAAAATCACTTAGAACCCTCTAATATATAACAGAATATAATACAAATATATATTTTTTTAGCAGAGACCCTAGAGAATAAAATGGCAATTGTAGCAATATTTTGAGTCACACTGTATTTACGCAGCGGTCTTTTAAACGCATTTTTGGGGGAAAAAAATACCTTTAATGAATTAAAAAAAAAAAAAAAAACCCTATTCCCTTGTTTACATAGACAGAGCTCCGTCCAGCCTCTCTCCTCACCAATCAGCAGGTGCCGGTGGACATCCATTAGCCGGCACCCGCTGATTGGCGTGTGCCGTGTCTAATTACAGCTCAGCCACGGCGCGTGCCCCCTTCCCGGAAGTGGCAGATCACGGTGCAGGAGAGCCGCTCAGCCACCGTATAAGTATGTTATGGGGACGGCCAAACGGTTAAAGAGGGTTTTGCAGGACTTTTTTTTTTTTTATCATCTTCTACTGCAACCAAGTCCACCCACAATGACCGCGCTTAAATAGAGTAAAACTGGGTATACATTAGAAGAAAGTTGTTCAGAATTTTTTTTGTTGTAAGAACATTTGTTCATTTTTCTAATCATTAGTGGGGGGTAAAAATCTACATTTGTTTTCAACCGCGGGATTGGAAAAAGGAGCGGGGTGAAATTTTTTTCTAAAATATACGAATTCCTAACAGCGTATGTGGTTTTTGTTCTGTAAAGTCCCATTCATTCCAAAATCGAATGCTAAAGCAAAGGAAATCTTGAACTACTTATGAACAACTTTGACTGTTCTGAGAATCTGTGTACGAATTTTATATGAAAAAGGTGAATCTTCAGCTTAAGACACCTTTCACACTGAGGCGCTTTACAGGCGCTACAGTGCTAAAAATAGCGCCTGTAAAGAGCCTCTCCTGTCTCTCCAGTGTGAAAGCCCGAGGGATTGCGCACCTTGCAGGACGGCGAAAAAAAAAGTCCTGCAAGCCGCATCTTTGCAGCACTGTAGGAGTGGTGTATACACCACTCCTAAAGCACCCCTGCCCATTGAAAACAATAGGGCAGCGGCGCTTTGTGGGCGGTTTTAACCCTTTTTCGGCATCTAGTGGGGGTTAAAACCGCCCGCTAGCAACCGAATAGCGCTGCTAAAACGACGGTAAAGCAGCGCTAAAAATAGCACCGCTTTACCGCCGACGCCCGCCCCATTGTGAAAAGTCCTGGAAGCCGCATCTTTGCAGTGCTGTATACACCGCTCCTAAAGCACCCCTGTCCATTGAAAAGAAAATGGGGCTGCGCCGCCAAACTGCCACTGCAGCGGCGCTTTGCGGGTGGTTTTAACCCTTTTTCGGCCGCTAGCAAGGGTTAAAACCGCTAGCGGCCGAATAGCGTCGCTAAAATGGCGCTAAAAATAGCGCTGCTTTACTGTCGACGCCTGCCCCAGTGTGAAAGGGCCCTAAGGGTCCTTTCACACTGGGGCGGTTTGCAGGCGCTATTGCGCTAATAATAGCGCCTGCAAACCGACCCGAAACAGCCGCTGCTTTAATTCCAGTGTGAAAGCCCCGAGGGCTTTCACACTGGAGTGATGCGCTGGCAGGACGGTAAAAAAAAGTCCTGCCAGCAGCATCTTCGGAGCGGTGAAGGAGCGGAGTGTATACCGCTTCTGCCCATTGAAATCAATGGGACGGCGCGGCTATACCGCCGGCAAAGCGCCTCTGCAGAGGCGCTTTGCGGTGGTTTTAACCCTTTCTCGGCCGCTAGCAGGGGGGTAAAACCGCCCCCGCTAGCGGCCGCATACCAACGGTAAAGCGCCGCTTACAATAGCGGCGCTTTACCTCCGACAACGCCCCCGCCCCAGTGTGAAAGGACCCTAAGAAATCTTCTGACCCCAAGAGCTCCAGCAACAGAAGCACTAATGATCAGGATGTTCTCTTTTACACACCAGCAAGAAGTGATTATTAAAGTATCTAAAGCAAAACTTTTTTCCCTTTCGTTTTGGATGAAGGATGGATGGATGGTTGGATGGTTGGATGGATGGATGGATGGATGGATGGATGGATTAGAACCCCCGAGAGGTTTTCGTTTTTCTCTCCGTTTATATTCCTTGTAGACACATCCTCTCCAGTTGCCTTGTGACCACTGTCTCGGACTGCAGGCGATTAGGGGGAAGAGTAGAATCTTAAAAAAGGGACACCTATTCCGGGGACAACTGTTCAGGCAATGGTTTCCCCTCTGGAGAAATATCCTCTCACTTCCTGTTAGTTTTCCAGGACTGGATGTGTGAAAGGACATATTTTCAATGTTCAATAAAATTTTTATTGAATTCTGATACGTCAGGGGGGCGCTGGCAATACGCCAGGGGGGCGCTGGCAATACGCCAGGGGGGCGCTGGCAATACGCCAGGGGGGCGCTGGCAATACGTCAGGGGGGGCGCTGGCAATACGTCAGGGGGGCGCTGGCAATACGTCAGGGGGGCGCTGGCAATACGTCAGGGGGCGTTGGAGTTTTGCTCAGCTACTAGGGGTTGAAATTGGGAGCACTGCTGGACATTTGAATCATTTTTCCAATGTGCCTCTGATACGTGTTCCAACCATTCTTTAGAAATACATCATGTTCTATAAGTTACAGTTTATGATGATGTATTTAGAGATGCAACGTCTACGAAAATGACTGGTATATCTGGTTCAGGGCCACAGATTTCCTTTCCTAGGAATACAGGCTTATCTGGGCTTGGGGCCACAGATTTCCTTTCCTAGAGACTCACTCAGATTGCTACATCTGGTAATACTGTTGCTTCAGCACGGATACAGGTTTTTTTCAGAGGAGGCGTCAGCCTTTTAAACATGGAGTGCTGCATCACAAATACCAACCAATATAGAACGTGGCCCCACAGTGAATTAAAGTGTTACTAAAACTCGCAACAGTAAAATCAGTCTGTGTATGCAGTACAGCATGCTGGTTATACTCACTGTGGAAGCTAAGGGGTTAATCCTCTGCATTGTGTAAAAAGACTGTTTGATCCTGTCTTCTCTGATCCTCCCCTTCTTTTACTGTCCCCAATCTATCTCCTAATAGTACAGAGGCTTGGTGGCAATCTGTGCATGCTCAGTTTGGTGTGTATTGCTAGAGAGTTTTTATTTTTAGGGAGGGTGCATGTGATCAGCACAGGGCCAATCAGCACTGTCCAGACAGAGGGTCAGGGTTCCCGGCAGCCTCATAGGACAATTATGGGAGAATGAAAACTCCTCCTACAAGCTTTAACCAGACACTGATGGAAGTCACAAGACTGCTCTATACTGCTGATGAGAAAAGGTACACATAAAATGCTACCAATTCCCTAATTATACAATTCAGCAAACAACTCTTTGCATTTAAACTGGCTGTATAACCCCCAGCACAGGTCCAGGAAGAACAACCCTTTCACTGAAGGAACTAAAAGTAGATTGGATAAAGTAAGGGAGGGTTATAACCCTTGTCAGGTGTTCTTTGCCATTTGTATCCCATCCCTTCACTTCCTGTCCCATAACCAAACAGGAGTTGAGTAGAAATCCCTCCAAAAGTAAGGGAATCCCTGGTTGTCACCAGGGTCAAAAGAACTAGTGTCTCCATTAGAACATTTCCCCTTTATTACGGTTTTTGGGACAACCCAAATTTTTGGATTTTATTTAACTTTTGGTGATAATGGTGAAACAGGACAAATAGAGAGGGTGAATCGGGGACACAGGCTGTCAGTACTTTTAGTTCTCCCATTCACAGAACTCCGAATGAATGACAGGCCGGGTGGCCATTTTTTTAAAATTGTGACAGCGTGTGAGGGGAGAGGATCCCCGCCTCGTTGTCACAACAGGGAATTTTTTTTTGGGGGGGGGGGGGGCTGCTGCAACAGTAACATGTTTCACTCTGAATACGTTACAAAAGGTGAACTTATCCTTTAAACTTAGTTCCAACTGTTCAACACCCGCGGGGTCCCTAGCCAGCAGTCATCCAGTGTGCTGGAACGTAAACAGAGTTGTGCATGCGCAGCTCAGTGTACATTTTGCAGAGTCTTGTGAACAGGCAGGTAAGCGCACTTCAAGCCTGCCTGTTTGCAATTTTGATTTTTACATTTAGTTCTGCTTTAAGCAAGTATGGTCCACTGTTCTCATCAGAAAATCCGCCCTGAGAAATGACATGCAGCCATCATAGGAGAGCATATAGACAGGAGATTAGCAGATGCAACAATGGGAGAAAAATGCATGATGCATTGCTAGATTAATGTGCAGAAAATATCTAGGGCTGTAACATCTAGACCAGGGGTCTCAAAGTTTTTAAACAAAGGGCCAGTTTACGGTCCTTTAGACTTTAGAGGGGCTGGACTAAGGATATTGGAAGTGGAAAAAGTCCGATGTCAGTGTGAAAAAATAAAGCCTCATTGTTTGTTTCAGTGGGGGGGGGGGATTGTGCCCCGTTGTGGGCGTCGGTGGGGAGGAACTGTGCCCCGTTGTGGGCGTCGGTGGGGAGGAACTGTGCCCCGTTGTGGGCGTCGGTGGGGAGGAACTGTGCCCCGTTGTGGGCGTCGGTGGGGAGGAACTGTGCCCCGTTGTGGGCGTCGGTGGGGAGAAACTGTGCCCCGTTGTGGGCGTCGGTGGGGAGAAACTGTGCCCCGTTGTGGGCGTCGGTGGGGAGAAACTGTGCCCCGTTGTGGGCGTCGGTGGGGAGAAACTGTGCCCCGTTGTGGGCGTCGGTGGGGAGGAACTGTGCCCCGTTGTGGGCGTCGGTGGGGAGGGAACTGTGCCCCATTGTGGGGAGGGACTGTGCCCCATTGTAGGTGTCAGTGGATGAAATGGTGCCCCAAGGGCCGGATAACAGCAAGCAAAGGGCCGCAGTTTGGAGATCACTGATCTAGGCACTTGTGGAAGACTTGGTATAAATTGCATGTGGTCACTTCTACTTCACTGCTAAACACATGTGAGAAACGATCATTATAAAAAGAGTCCCAATTATTTAGACATTGGACATCCTCTTCTCTTCCCCTGCAAATGTCATGTAAAAACAAACAGATTTTATTCAATCGATTTTAATATCTTTTTTAAAACAAATTATTTGTTCTTTGTAAATCTAGTAGTCCATGTAAATATTGTATGTATTACTGGTGTAATAAATGGTATAATTTGAAATGGAATGTTATTTGTTCCTCTCCAATGATCTTATAGCTTTCCTCCGAGTCCTTCCCTCCTCGCCCACCCCTCTTCCTGCTGCATTTCACACAAGCAAAATATTAGCAGTCGCCGGTCTGCTAAATACTGAGCGTCTTTGTTTGAAGGAGGGAGACGTTGGCAGTGCTGGAGTGCGGCAATAATGGAAAATAGAGCCATGTGAAATAGGAAGGCTGAAGTCAGCAATGTAAACACAGGCTTTGGGGGGGAAGGGGGGGGGGGGGGTTGCTCACAGTTGCTAGGCGACCAGGGAAGAGCCCCCGTTTCCTGCAATACCTTGGAGAATGGTGTACAGTAGCAACTTCAGCATTTCCAAGTGCAGCCTGAAGTGTCTACAGAATAATCCAATTTAGCCTCAAGGTTACCGGGGTCAAGAGGCGGCTATCAGTCGGACACAGAAACTTGGGTCAGGGGGTGTTGTCAGAACAGGAATGCGCTACAGTCCTAAATTAGAATGTAAACATGATACATTGTCATAAAGAGGGCAAACCAAGAACAGCAGAGATATGATTACTAGAACAATGGGGTGCCCAATGTAATATTTTGGATAGATATATATATATATATATATATATATATCTATCCAAAATATTACATTGGGCACCCCATTGTTCTAGTAATCATATCTCTGCTGTTCTTGGTTTGCCCTCTTTATGACAATGTATCATGTTTACATTCTAATTTAGGACTGTAGCGCATTCCTGTGTATGTATGTATGTATATATATATATATATATATATATATATATATCACACAGGCCACTTTATTAGGTACACCTTACTAGCATCGGGTTGGACCCCCTTTTGCCTTCAGATTTACCTTCATTCTTCATGGCATAGATTCAACAAGGTGTTGGAAACATTCCTCAGAGATTTTGGTCCATAGTGACATGATGGCATCACACAGTTGCTGCAGATTTGTCAGCTGCACATCCATGATGCGAATCTCCACCACATCCCAAAGGTGCTCTATTGGATGAGATCAGGTGACTGTGGAGGCCATTGGAGTACAGGGACCTCATTGTCATGTCCAAGAAACCAGTGATGAGATGATTTAAGCTTTGTGACATGGTGCATTATCCTGCTGGAAGGAGCCATCAGAAGATGGGTACACTGTAGTCGTAAAGGGATGGACATGGTCACCAACAATACTCAGGTAGGCTGTGACGTTTTAAATGATGCTCAATTGGTACCAAGGGTCCAATTTTGGTGATCCTGTGCGAATTGTAGCCTAAGAACTATTTCCTGTTCTTAGCTGACAGGAATGGCACTCGGTGTGGTCTTCTGCCGCTGTAGCCCATCTGCTTCAAGGTTCAATGTGTTGTGTGTTCAGAGACGGTATTCAGCATACCTTGGATGTAACGAGTGGTTATTTGTGTTACTGTTGCCTTTCTATCATCCTGAACCAGTCTGCCCATTCTCCTCTGACATCAACAAGGCATTTTCATCCACACAACTGGATGTTATGCTGCTAGCATTATGGAAAGCAAAATTAAAGCTGGCCATACATGGATCAAAATGTGTCTGGTTCAGCAGGGACCGCCCAAATTCCAATCTATGCACGGGCACGGTGGTTGTACAGAAGTCAATCTACCAATCGACTTTTGTACAACTGCCCTGTGATATTTTCCCCCCTCAATCAGCTCAGCTATAGCCTGCAACGCTGATCAACTTCCCCGCTATCAGAATACAATAGCTTAGCAGGGGGGATTCCCCCATCCACTGAGTGTGTGGATGGGGGAAATCAGGTCCATTTTTTTTTTACCATTCAACCCGCTGGTTGAACGAAAAAAAAAACAAAAAAAACAAAAAAAAAAAACGGATCTATGGGCTGCAGAAGTAATCGCCTAGAAATCCTGGCCAATATCTGCATTCCAGAGTGCAGAGGACACTGCAGATGCTGAACAGATAAGGGAACCTGACCTATAGGAACCACAAAGTGTCTACTGTATGGCACTAGTGGCCCTCTTGCCACCTTCGGTCATTTCAGGTTCGCTTTAACCTGCTAGACTTTAATATCAGTCTTGGGTGGTTTACACCTCTGATCTTCTCAAGCAGCATTAAAAGAGAAGTGTTGGGTTTCTGTTTTATGCAGATTTATACCTAGGTGGACCGATGCTGCATCTGTCCCCCGGCGCCTCTAATACTGAGAACTGAGCGACCTAACACTGCAGATCGCTCAGTTCCTACAGATCCCTGAGCAGAGAGCTGGTGACTGTCAGTCATTGCTGTCTGCTCTGCCCCCTCCTCGCTCACTGGAGCGCTGAGCTGTGGAGGGGGCTAAGCAGCCAGCTCAGGTACTTAGCGGCTCGCTGAGAGGCTGAGCCAGGTGCCAGTCTGGGCATGTTTGGCGGATCCGGACCCCTGTACCAGCTCTGGGGCGTCAGCAGACAGCAGTCTGCTAAAAAAGGGTCACAGGGGTGCAAAACAAAGTGCTCTCCTGTGATCTATAGCAGAAGTACAGTCAAACGACCTTTGGCTGTACTTCTCCTTTACCCTACTGTCCTTTAAGACACCAGCTGTAGTATCTTCACAATATACCTCATGTATAAAGACAAAAGCAAAGAATAAAATGTAGGCATTACCGGCAGCCACCATATACTGGTTTTCCTTCTCTTCAACACCAGAAAAAAAAAAAAAAGGCAGCTAGGAACTAGTAGCGACTGACATTCATATGCACTTATCAGTTTAAAGAGTACAAATCTCCTGCCCATAGGGCAAAAAGTAAAGCTATAATGATGACACCAGTACTAAAGAGGTCACCAACCACACCCATACTGTTGGCAGTAAATGATTTTGAAGGCCCAGAACTCATCCTCTGATTTCTGCAGTGTGTGTGGCTGATGCTGGGATGTAAAAGGTATAATTACATCTAATGATTACCTTGACATCTTGCTCGAGGGCATTGATGAATTCGCTGTCGACCTGTCCTGTCTGTGCCACTCTCATCCCCCTGCGTTCAGCTTTCTTCAGCCGGTACTGCAGGATCCGGCAGGTCTTGTGCACTTGTTCCAGCTGTTGCCTGAGCTCTTGCAGCTGATAAACATCTTCTTCCATGTAGACATCTCTCATTTCCAACATCTCTGACCTCAGCTCTTCAATCTCATCCTGAAGAAGAAGACAGACAGAATATTAGAAGCTTGCACATGTACACTAGGCAGACAATGTCTAGAGTAAGGCACCAATTACTGGACGAAGCCAAGTGTGTTCTTGTTTTAATACAGCTGTTGCAGTGGTGGCCACCAAAATAGAGCCACTCATTCATCAAGGGACCCTTTGCAGCCATCCATGAAAAACAGAAACTACTTTAGGGCAAGGTGGAAAATACACTGCAGAGTACTTTGGTTTTATAAAGGGCCTTTGTAAAATAAAGTAATCATTTGTTTGCCCTGAAACCAATAACATAGTATAAAAAGGCTTTATTTCAGTGGAAAGAGCTGCTAGAGAGCTCTACCCAATTATAGTCTCTCATTGTCTGACTTGAAAAAGAAAAGAATGATAAATAGTTCCCATGTGTGCATACATTCTACTTTGTTTCACATCACCTAATTGTGTGATTCTGCATTAAGAATAGCCTCACATTCTGTCCTTTTGTGGGTATGGGACTATGTCCTGAGGTTTAGGCTTTGCGTGACCTGAAGACACACTTAAAGTGATTGCAAATGCTTGGAATTTCACGGAGCAGCCCCAAACCTCCTCTTCTTGAGTGCCCCTCCTGGCTCTGACTCTCTGGCAAGTGTCCCCTGTAGAAAGATGCTTTCTATGGGGGCACTTCTGCAGGCTCGCTCCTGAGCCTCGTTGTCCGTGTCTAAAGATGCAGGCAACGGGACAAAGCCCGGAAGGTCTTGTCTTGCACCCTAAACAGTGCTGTATACTGTAAGAAGCCTCAAATACACACCATTTTTTTTTTTTAATGTATACAGAGTTCCTCCATTATTTTTCTTGCCTCCGATTCCCCCCTATATGCTGATTCCATGATCGTCCCCCGTTTGCTACATTTCCTTTTCCCTTTTTTTCTTTTCCCCTGGCTGGATAGGACTCACCAGTATTATGTAATATCAATATATGATGTTGTTAATGTTTTTTTTGTTTTGTATTTTATATATTTTCCATTACTGTATTAAAGCGGTTGTATACCTGCAAATTATTATTATTTTTTTTCACCCTGTAAAGCAAAAGGCATAATGAGCTAGTATGCACCGCATACTAGCTCATTATGAAATACTTACCTTAGAACGAGGCATCGGTATCTTACCTGGTCCACGCCGAGGGAGCTGTCATTTTGCCTCGGCGTGTGTTCCGGGTATCGTGGTTCCAGAGCTGTGAGTGGCTGGAGCCGCAATGTCATTACTCCCGCGCGCATGCGCGCGGGAGATTTCTTACCCGGCAAGGTCCGGAAGCTGCCGGGCTTCAGCCGAGAATCCCCTGTGCGCATGCGCCGCTGCAGTCAGCGGCGCATAGCAAGGGGAATATCTCCTAAACCGTAAAGGTTTAGGAGATATTTTTTTTACCTACAGGTAAGCCTTATTATAGGCTAACCTGTAGGTAAAAGTAAAAAAAAAAAAAAAAAAAAAAAAAAAAAAAAGACTATACAACCACTTTAATATGATATCGTCTGTTAGTTATCAGATTTTGCTAACATTGCAAGTGCAACACTGTGTCCTAAAGAAGCCCTATTGTGGGAAAAATGCGTTCATCCATGGATCCATCAACTTCTTCCGCATTGTTTGTCTAGAATGGTTGGAGCGTCCAATGTGTCATTTATATCTAAGATATCATATGTGTTTTTTTTATAACACTTTTTGTATCAAATAACATTGTTATATATTTTTTTCAAATATTTAATGTGGTAAATGATATGGTCTTATTTGGAGCTTAAAAATCCCCTTTTCACACACTCCCCCTTACAAGGGAATGTGGGGACTCCCTTTATATATACATAGCATTTACACAGCACATCCAGAGACCACACATGTTCATAAAAGGGAAACGGTTGGTTTGGGTCAGCTTGGCCCGAACAAACTGAAATGAGACCAAAGCTGGAGATTGGTTTAAATCTGTAAGTGATATAACTGGAGGTTGTAGGTAAGGTCTTTTTGCTGATGACACAGGAGGTGTGCATTAAGGTTGAAATTCCAGGATCTGTTTGTAGCATGGAACATGATTTGGCATTGCTAGAAGATTGGTCATCTAAGGGTAGGTTCACACTAGGATGACTTGTCAGGCAACCTAGCCGCCTGACAAGTAGCGTCCCGTTCTGTATAATGGAACCGTTCTAATCGGAGCGACGCAAGTCGCTCCAACTTAGAGAAAGGTTCCTGTACTACTTTGGGGGCGACTTGCATAGACTTCTATATAGAAGTTGTTTTGCAAGTCGCCGCCCCTGTCGGTCCAGGTCGCCTGAGGCAGTCGCGCTGCCTCAGTGTGAACCGGGGCTCACAGTGGAAACTGCAGTTCAAATGCAAAATACACAAAGGCAAAAAAGAATAATAAGATTTGAATTTATTTACAAACACTTTAAGTGCTAAAAGGGCTGCAGGTTGGGCACCAGGGGTCGTATATACTGAGTGATGGAGTACACTGAGTCAGCCATGACAATAGGCAAAATCTGTAAAAGGCAAGAAAAGCCAGACAGACAAAGCAAATGAAGAAGCCTGAAAAAAGAAATAAGGTCTGAGAAAATTAAAATAAAAATAGCACCGCAACAAAGATTTGCAACCTCCACATCGTATATAATGAGGAAGGCGGTGGTGAGTGATTAACTGCTGCTCTGAAATACTACACCGATGTATTATTCACAAAGCTGCCAACATCAAAGTAAAGATAAATTGGTGAAATGATGCAACCTAAAAGGCCTAAACACAAGGGCAGCTTTGATGCATGTACTGACCGATTTCACAGAGCAGTCCATGTAAAATGACCTGTAGCTTGATGAGCCTTATAATAATGACTAGGAGCATACATGACTGCTCAAGTAAAACAAGACATCACAGAGGAGCAGACAGAGGTAAATGATGTGAATAGGATTTACCATTCATAAAGCAAAGGCCAGCATGCACAGCCCCTCACATTTCCAATGATCTACGACAGCTGGGGAATTCTGGCCGAATTAAGGCACTTCCACCAAATTCAGCTCAGGACCCACAGAGGAAAATTCAACGTGGTGGTTCGTATACTTGCCTTCCAAGGCTGTAGGGTAAAGTTTGATTCTCACCAAGGACACTCTCTGTAAGGGGCTTATTTTACAAAGATGTCCATGGATCTCCACTGGATGCTCGACAAGCATCTAGGAGGAACCCCTTCTGTATGGAGACAGCAATATTCTCCGCATGGTTTGTACTCCGGTTGCTTGATCTCTATATGGGTGTTGAGCAACTTTTGTAGATGTAAAAACAAAATCCCATCTCTTCCTGATTAAGGCAAAATACCTATATCTCATTTAAATAATGACACTATACAGATCTCTCCTGTGGTTTGTCCTTTCCTCCTAGACCCTCCTCTTTTATTTTTAGTTAAGAATTTTGCAATAAATTTAATCTTGGAATTGTTGGCAGAATTAAAAAGGAAAAAAAATGAAATATGGAGATTTTCTTTGAATTATGATACATTTATGGCAAACTGACTCCTTTTAGGAGCATACAAAGTATAATCATTGTACAACATACACTTCCTATCAAGGTGGCATTACCATGCCAGTATCCAAGCCTTGGTCCCCAAGCACAGGAAGAAATCCGCACATTGACCAAACACAAAGAGATTAACGTCTGGGGTCAGAAGGAGACTCTTCATGCATGGTGGAGCCGAGCACCACAAGGAGATGTGACAGATTGAAAAGGGGGCCCCAGACAGCTGCCCCATAGAGGAGTGACAGCTTCTCACCTTCTGGACAGGGAACGTCTGTTTACCATGAACTTGACACTACAACACTATAAGTGTGAGCCCACTATGAATAATTCAAAGCAGACACGGCATCTGTCTTCTCACTTCTCCTCCCCACCATAATCTCAGGGATATCATTGGGATTATGGAAAAATGGGTTCCAGGTAAGCAAATCCTACACCCTCAACAATAAACTTAAAACCAAAAAGTTTTTTTACAAAATGGTATTCAATATAAAAGCAGATCTCTCAAGATTTGTCCAAATATTTTCAGAAATCACATCAGAATAATTGGTATACAATTTTATCAGTAGAATTGTTTTGTCCATTTCTTTTCTCCCCTACCAAGGTCGAGACTTTCCCACCAAAATTTTGATCACAAAACACAATCTTTACACTTCCTTCCCCTCCTAGCATGGCGTATTTGTCTCATAACAGTGTTCTCCAAACTGCGGCCCTTTACTTGTCTTTATCTGGCCCTTGGGACATGTTTCCTCCAACTGATGCAAGACAAAAAATCCTCCCACCGATGGGGCACTCTCTCACCACCGACGGGGCACCATCCCTCCCCACTGACACCAGCGACGGGGCACCATCCCTCCTCCCCACTGACACCAGCGACGGGGCACCATCCCTCCCCACTGACACCAGCGACGGGGCACCATCCCTCCTCCCCACTGACACCAGCGACGGGGCACCATCCCTCCCCACTGACACCAGCGACGGGGCACCATCCCTCCTCCCCACTGACACCAGCGACGGGGCACCATCCCTCCTCCCCACTGACACCAGCGACGGGGCACCATCCCTCCTCCCCACTGACACCAGCGACGGGGCACCATCCCTCCTCCCCACTGACACCAGCGACGGGGCACCATCCCTCCTCCCCACTGACACCAGCGACGGGGCACCATCCCTCCTCCCCACTGACACCAGCGACGGGGCACCATCCCTCCTCCCCACTGACACCAGCGACGGGGCACCATCCCTCCTCCCCACTGACACCAGCGACGGGGCACCATCCCTCCTCCCCACTGACACCAGCGACGGGGCACCATCCCTCCCACGACACCAGCAACGGGGCACCATCCCTCCCATTGATACCAGCGACAGGGCACCATCCCTCCCCACTGACACCAGCGACGGGGCACCATCCCTCCTCCCCACTGACACCAGCGACGGGGCACCATCCCTCCTCCCCACTGACACCAGCGACGGGGCACCATCCCTCCTCCCCACTGACACCAGCGACGGGGCACCATCCCTCCTCCCCACTGACACCAGCGACGGGGCACCATCCCTCCTCCCCACTGACACCAGCGACGGGGCACCATCCCTCCTCCCCACTGACACCAGCGACGGGGCACCATCCCTCCCCACTGACACCAGCGACGGGGCACCATCCCTCCCCACTGACACCAGCGACGGGGCACCATCCCTCCCCACTGACACCAGCGACGGGGCACCATCCCTCCCCACTGACACCAGCGACGGGGCACCATCCCTCCTCCCCACTGACACCAGCGACGGGGCACCATCCCTCCCCACTGACACCAGCGACGGGGCACCATCCCTCCCCACTGACACCAGCGACGGGGCACCATCCCTCCTCCCCACTGACACCAGCGACGGGGCACCATCCCTCCTCCCCACTGACACCAGCGACGGGGCACCATCCCTCCTCCCCACTGACACCAGCGACGGGGCACCATCCCTCCCCACTGACACCAGCGACGGGGCACCATCCCTCCTCCCCACTGACACCAGCGACGGGGCACCATCCCTCCCCACTGACACCAGCGACGGGGCACCATCCCTCCCCACTGACACCAGCGACGGGGCACCATCCCTCCTCCCCACTGACACCAGCGACGGGGCACCATCCCTCCTCCCCACTGACACCAGCGACGGGGCACCATCCCTCCTCCCCACTGACACCAGCGACGGGGCACCATCCCTCCTCCCCACTGACACCAGCGACGGGGCACCATCCCTCCTCCCCACTGACACCAGCGACGGGGCACCATCCCTCCTCCCCACTGACACCAGCGACGGGGCACCATCCCTCCTCCCCACTGACACCAGCGACGGGGCACCATCCCTCCCACGACACCAGCAACGGGGCACCATCCCTCCCATTGATACCAGCGACAGGGCACCATCCCTCCCCACTGACACCAGCGACGGGGCACCATCCCTCCTCCCCACTGACACCAGCGACGGGGCACCATCCCTCCTCCCCACTGACACCAGCGACGGGGCACCATCCCTCCTCCCCACTGACACCAGCGACGGGGCACCATCCCTCCTCCCCACTGACACCAGCGACGGGGCACCATCCCTCCTCCCCACTGACACCAGCGACGGGGCACCATCCCTCCCCACTGACACCAGCGACGGGGCACCATCCCTCCCCACTGACACCAGCGACGGGGCACCATCCCTCCCCACTGACACCAGCGACGGGGCACCATCCCTCCCCACTGACACCAGCGACGGGGCACCATCCCTCCTCCCCACTGACACCAGCGACGGGGCACCATCCCTCCCCACTGACACCAGCGACGGGGCACCATCCCTCCCCACTGACACCAGCGACGGGGCACCATCCCTCCTCCCCACTGACACCAGCGACGGGGCACCATCCCTCCTCCCCACTGACACCAGCGACGGGGCACCATCCCTCCTCCCCACTGACACCAGCGACGGGGCACCATCCCTCCTCCCCACTGACACCAGCGACGGGGCACCATCCCTCCTCCCCACTGACACCAGCGACGGGGCACCATCCCTCCTCCCCACTGACACCAGCGACGGGGCACCATCCCTCCCACGACACCAGCGACGGGGCACCATGCCTCCCCACTGACACCAGCGACGGGGCACCATCCCTCCTCCCCACTGACATCAGCAACGGGGCACCATCCCTCCCATTGATACCAGCGACAGGGCACCATCCCTCCCCACTGACACCAGCGACGGGGCACCATCCCTCCCCACTGACACCAGCGACGGGGCACCATGCCTCCCCACTGACACCAGCGACGGGGCACCATCCCTCCTCCCCACTGACACCAGCGACGGGGCACCATCCCTCCCACGACACCAGCAACGGGGCACCATCCCTCCCATTGATACCAGCGACTGGGCACCATCCCTCCCCACTGACACCAGCGACGGGGCACCATCCCTCCCCACTGACACCAGCGACGGGGCACCATCCCTCCCCACTGACACCAGCGACGGGGCACCATCCCCCCCCACTGACACCAGCGACGGGGCACTAATCTTTCCACCGACACCAGCGAAGAGGCACTATTTCTCCCACCAACACCAGCGATGGGCACCATTCATCCCACTGACACAAGCGGCGGTGCACTATTCCATCCACTGATGCCAGCGATGGGGCACGATTCCTACCCCTAATGCCAAAGATCCACTGTTTACTCCCATGGATGCAAGGACAATTTCAACTGACATGTCCACAGTCTGACCCCCAAAGTCTGAAGTACAGTAAACTGGCGCTATTTGTGAAAGACATGACTGAGGAAATGCTTTCTCCTGCCTGCAGCCGACTGACAACATCATCTCAGCCCATGCAATATCACCGACTAGGGTGCCTATACAACTTTTAAATGATAAAAGCAGGAACTTTTTCTTTTTTAAATTATGCGGTTCTATAGTGCAACATGTCGAGAACGCATTCAGCAGGCTTGAAAAGCTACTAAAAGGGCCACTTTAAATGGTCTTTCCTTTTTCTACACTAGCTGGAAACGAACATCGTTACACCCTGAGATCCAGTGCCAAAAAGTCGCTGATAACACAATGTAAAAATCTGTTGCCGCCTCCCCTGCAGATGCCAGTAAAGCGTTAATCTGACCGCGAACGCGCAGCAAGATCAGCAGAGCAGGGAGGTGAAAGTGGTGTTAATTTGATGCAAAGATTCAGCACAGACAGGTTGTAACATGAATATAAACCAACATCAAGCTGCCGCTGAACACTTGGCAACCCCAATCATATTTTCCATGGATACTGCAGAACTAGGACAGCCGAATATGAGCGAATACACCATGCACTGCAGCCTCTGCAACACAGAAATACAACAAAGAAAGCACTATTTTTATTTGTGCTCCTCATGCAAATGTCTGTTCAAACACATTATGTACATATTGTGAAAAAAAAAAAAAAAAAAAAAAGGCAAATCTCCAGTGGCACAAATAAAAATAGACACTTATAATTCCATGGACACGGGTGTGTCATCACCGCACAACAGCAAGCTTTAATAACCATCACCACCATCTAAAGAGCAGCAATTACAGCACTAAGCAGCACACAGGCTGCGAAAAAGCTGGTAAAAAATAAATTAAAAAAAAACAGCAGACATGCAAACGACACTTTCACACCCTATTCTTTTAATGGAGCTGAAATTAGTATCCTGTCCTGAGCCCGATACCAGAATCCAGACTGACAGCACAGGTTACATGAAGTAAAACAACGGAAGCCTTTACTTCATCTCAGAAACTGAGCTTTTCTTTCCTGGTTCAGAACACCAACACGCTGAGGAGCAAGGGGGCACCGAATACTAGTACCAACTTTGGGTCTTTTCACACAGAGCGGACTCCACCTGCTTGCTTAGCAGGGGACCGGTCCGCTGATCCCCACTGAGCAGGCTTATGCAGAGTGGATACAGACCGCTCTCCTCTATGGGAGGTCCGATGTAAACAGACCACCTGTCCCATAAACCCCCAAATGCAACGTGATAGGATAGACCCCCCCAAATCTGTTTTTAGTGGATCGGATTTGATGTTGGTGGGTGTAGCTCCTTAACAACTTGACCTCTGGAAGGTTTACCCCCCTTTGTGACCAGGCCATTTTTTTTTGCGATATGGTACGGCGTTACTTTAACTGACAATTGCGCAGTCATGCAACGCTGCACATAAATTCAATTAATGTAATTTTTTGTCCACAAGTAGAGCTTTCTTTTGGTGGTATTTGATCCACACTGCGTTTACCATTTTTTGCGCTATAAACAAACAAATTATATGTAGTAGTTGTTAATTAAAAAAAAAAAAAAAAATTATATATATATATATATATATAAATAATTTTATATATAGTAGTTCTTAATAAAATATAAAAACATTTATTGTTTTTTACATGTTTTATAGCAGCAGAAAGATATATATATATATAGATATACATATATATACATACACACACATAAAGGGGTCAATGTACAGGTCACATACAGAGGGAAGAGGTAACAAACAGTGGGAAGATGGAGATATGGGGTTAATGTACAGAAAAAGAGGTGAAGGTGTTAAACATAAGCACACTATAGATACAGAATGGATACAAGACGTACGGGGGGGGGGGGGGGGTGTAAAAAAATGATCCCTAAAAATGTAAAACACTTTAGGAAATTATATTTGTGATTACCCAAAAGGCACATCGCCACCCTGATTGGGTCTGTACATTTTGCCTGTAATTAATGACAAAGCGATCATCACTGCTTCCGCGTAGTAAACAGAGCGCCGTTATTAAAACAATCCAGAAATGTACAACCACCAATCTGCGGTTTATCATTAAAGAGACCCTGTTATCTTGCCTTTCAGGGTGAAGTGAAAGGGCAAATTTAAAGCCCACCCCATACCCACAATGCTCACACTGCTCCTCCACCACCCCTCTTCTTCCATTGCTGCCACTGTTGAAGGTCCTGAGGGCAAGTATTTTGGCCCCTCACATCATCTATCTATTCCAATCTTTAGCCCTTCTAGCTAAACACAAAAAATAGAATAAAAAAAAAAAAAAAAAAAAAAGGCACAATTTTGCTTTAACCACCTCTCTTCTCTGTAGGGTTCTATAGAGACATTCTCCAAGTCTGTAGGAATCGGTTGTCAACAAATCCTATGAACGAACAAAACGTCAACTGAGAACTTGAGTCATTTATCATTGGAGTGCCGCAGTCTCTGCTGACAAGCCTAGTACTAGATTAAAGCGTGAACCCTGGGATTGGCTGAACTCGAGAGGTTACAGTGAATGGAAGTGACAACTCCTCAGTGTATTTGGAACCTCGGCAGGTGTCGGGATATTTAATGCCTGACTGGGTAAAACATTTTGATTAAGCCACGCGAGTCACATTCGGTCGGTGGTCAGAGGACACGGTGTAGGATAGAACACTTGGCAATTGATCTACTCTGCTGAGCTTGTCAAACTGAAATAGCCATAGAACCGGAGGTCAGAGGACTCTCTGGAACACGGGCACAGTAATCATACCAAGGACACAGCCTCAGGAGAAGGCAGACAGTACCATCATTAAAGAGAACCAGTCAGTTTCTCACAAGCTTGAAGAACACAGAGGTTATCATTCCCAAAATGGCTTGTAAAATCTATCATTTGATATTTCAGGTTGAGGTGGAGCATAGAACAAACAATACCCAGGCTCACCCGCAAATTCTGCTTCTTGTGGCTGGGAACCCGTACTCTGGCTAGAGTGTCTCCACACTCACATAGCAAACTTGTAGTAAAGCACTGTCAATCATAGAAGTGCAAATCTGTATTGGCTACATGAAAAACACAATTGTATCAGGCTAATGCGTTTCAGCTAGGGTTGCACCAATACCACTTTAAAGTGGTCTTATACCCCAATTTGTCATTTTTACCTACAGGCAAGCCCTATCATAGGCTTACCTGTACGGTTTAGGAGATATTCCCTTTGCATGCATGCTGCCGTCAGCGGTGCATGCGCTCTGAATGCCCGGCTGAAGGTCCGGCCATGTGCGGGAGTGACGTCATCGCAGCTCCGGCCACTCACATCGCTTGAGCCACGAACCGGGAAGAGACGCCAAGGGCAAGATGTCAGCTCCCTCGGCATGGACCGGTTCAATCTAAGAGAAGTATTTCATAATGAGCTAGCTATGCGGTGCATACTAGCTCATTATGCCTTTGCCTTGCTGGGGTTTTTTTTTTTTTCTTCTTTTTTTTTAAGATGTGTGGGTATACAACCGCTTTAAAACCGAGTACAAGTACCGATACTTCCCCCCCCCCCCCCCCCCCCCAAGTACTCGCCGGTACCGATATTTTTTTTTAATGTCATGTGACAGTAGCACTGACAGGTGGCACTGATGAGGCGTGGCTGTGTTAGTAGTTTTTTATTTTTTACAATTTATATATTTAATGCTTTTTTTGGGGGGGGGGGGGGGGGGAGAAGAAGGGAGAGAAAGAGACGGTCAGTGTTTCCTTTTATTTTTAAATATTTATCAAAATTTTTTTCCTTAATTTTTTTAATCAGCCCTATTGGGGGGGGGGGGGGGGGCGGCCTTGGTGAGATATCAGGGTCTAAACCTGACCTCTCCCCTTTGAGACAGTGAATCCTTACTATGGAGGAGTGCGGGGTGTAGCAAGATGGCGCCGACGGAACGTCACTTTGGGGGGGGGGGTCCCCAATCTGATGAAACACAGGTACTAATATGTAAATGTGTGCATGCATGACCTGCTAACAGCAATGATTAATCTTTTCTTTTACTTGTGTAAAAGACATCACAGAACACATAGAACATACAAGCTCTACTACCTTGCAGATCATCTTTAAAATGCTAATGAAATTAAACCTCTAACCCACTAAACCCATTTATCTTTTCTCCCAAGCTTCAGATCACAGCCTGATGCTCCAGTCTTTGTCTCTCTAGTCTAGAATAATACATACTGAAATCTTTAAAAAAGGAGGGGAATTGGGCAGCAGCCATTTAAAAAATTAAAACTCTCATGTGGATTAAATTAATAAAATGTGTGTAGTTTTACCTAATGACAGAAAGTCTGGTACACAGTGTCTCCACAGTATAATAAGTAAATGTGAATTCATTTCACTGCACAGAACAGGCATGCAAAAAACATGGGACTCCTACACCTGCACAGAAAGTTGGAAATCCAGCTAAGGCAGTGATTACCTGTGGTAATGTGTGCGTCCAACAGTGATCAGCGATGGCTGGGCGGATAGCCATTGCCGACCTGTCTTTAAAGTAACTGTGAAAGGTCTGTTTTTTTTTTTTTTTTAATTAACAAACATGTTATACTCAATCCTCCAGTCCAGTCCCAATCCTCCTTTTCTGGGGTCCCCTGGCGGCGCTCTTGGGTCCTCCTCCTCGGCGAGTACCCCCACAGAGAGCCGCTTTCCATGGGGACACCCGTGCGGGCGCACTCCCAAGTCCTGCTGCTGCATCCATTGACACAGACAGCAGGACTCAGCCCCGCCCCCGGCTCCCATGTCACTGGATTTAAAAATGACAGCAGCGGGAGCCAATCCATCCAATGAGGACCTGAAACAGCACCTAGAGCTGCTGCGCTCGTTGCTGGAACGATCGTGTTCAGGTAAGAAAAAAGGGGGGCAGCTGCAGCTCAGAAGGTTTTTCACCTTACGTGGTGTTCTGGCCGAAATTATACTTTTTAAATAAAAATACCCCTATAATACACAAGCTTAATGTATTCTAGTAAAGTCAGTCTGTAAACTAAGGTCTGTTTTGTTAGTTTATAGTAGTAGTTTGTTATTTTATAAACTTAACAGCAGGCCGTGGCCATCTTAAGTGTGGGCATCTGAAGCCAGACTGTATTTCTTCCTGGATCTCATCCAGATCTCGCACATGCTCAGTGCAGCACAAGCGGTGTAATAGGTTTCAGGTCAGGTTTCCATTACAGAAGTGGACAAAAGGATCTGGATGCTGCACACCGGACAGGATAAGTGCCTTTATTGATTAAAAGCTGGATCACAAAAGTATACAGGACACTACAATGGGAATGTACAGAGATCATCTGACACATTTCGCACTCATAGTGGGTGCTTACTCATATCCCAGGTCTCCATAGCAACGGCAGTGTCAGAGGAAGCTGCCGTCCCTTCCCAGAAGGCATTGCAAACAGGAAATGATGCGATGGGCCACAGCCAGGGAGGAGGAAGTGAAAAATGAATACAGCAGATATACAGGAGGTGCTGAGAAAAAAAAAATAAAAAAATATCCAATTCTTTTTCAGTGCACAGTTTAGTGAGGGATGCTGAAGAGTTGTAAAAGTGGGTGGAACTCCACTTTACCAGTTACAGACCGGAAGATTTTCCCCCTTAATGACCGGGCCACTTTTTGCAATACGGCAGGAGAGAGATCGCTGTTCCTAATCACTAAGAACAGCAGATCTGTCCCTCCTCCCATGCCAGAACAGGGATGTATGTGTGTTTACACACACACACACACACACACACACCCCCGTTCTGGCTCTCCTGCCCGCGATCATGGGTGGGCGGCAGACATCGCCGGCCACGCGCATCGGGTCCCCCGCTGTGCAGCGGGCGCGCACGTCTGCTATCGCCCTTAAAAAAGGTGCCGACGTACACCTATGGGCGATTTGTGGGATTGTGCCGACTTGCCGCAATATGACGGCAGCTGGTCAGCAAGTGGTTAATGCATAGTATGCATTAGGCCTTATGCACACTGGACGCTAAAATAACGTTATAAAAAACGCTAGCAGCTTTGCAGTGAGTTTTTCAACGTTTTTGCAATAGCGTTTTTTCGCGTTAAAAAAAAAAAAAATTCAAAAAAAGCTGGTAAGCCACGTTTTTGAGCGTTTATCAGCGTTGACGTTAGAGCGTTTTTACAGCTGAAAAACTCCTCTCAGAACCCGCTAGTTTTGGGGGTTTTTTTTATAGCCAAGAAACGCCACAGCCAAAAACTGCCGATAACAGCATATGTGTACATGGACACATATGATAACATGATGGGGAGTTTACTGACTGTAGAAAAAAAAAAAAAATCTGAAGCCAAAAACATCCAGAGTGCATGAGGCCTAGAGGTGAAAAACCCTGGAGACTTTACAACTCCTTTAAAGTGCAGGGGCTCAGTGGCCGCAACTAGCCACTCACAGGTGGCAGAAATCAGCAGATTACTGCCGCTGTCATTCACACCAAGGCTAGTCACCCATAAGAATTTAGCCTTTATTCTCAGATGCTTAAAAGATAAGTATGGACTTTCCAAAAAAAAAAAATAATAATAAATAAAAAATGTATACTCACCTAGCTGGATAGAGCTACATCTGTCTGCCACCGCCTTTGCAGTGAGAACCGAGCAATCAACCACTGCTGATCGCTCAGTTCTCCCCTCTGAGCAGAGAGAGGTGACTGTCAGTCACTGGTTTCTGCTTTGCCCCTGCAGCGTTCAATGTAGCGCTCCGAGGTGCTGGCTCAGCCTCTCACAGAGGCTGAGCCAGCCGCCGGGCCAGGGTTCTGGGCGGATGCCGACCATGGGTATCTTTTCAGAACCGGGACAAAGTTTTTGGCGTTAGCCGGCTTTAGCCCAGGAAAATAAACCATTATGCCTGTCGCACATCTCTTCCACAACCTGACCTCCTAGAGAGGTCATGGGAACATCAGCACAAAGGCACACAGGACTGCGAAAAATATAGATTTGGTACTTAAAGCGGAGTTTCACCCGTGTTTTAGTTTATTAAAATTCAGACACTTACCTGTCCCATGGTCCAGCGATGCAGGCACCCGGAGCCTCTCTCCTCGGCGCAGTGATAACAACTGAGCACCCGGCCGTGACAGCTTACGGCTTCACAGCCGGGCGCGCACTGCGCATGCGTTAGTCGCGCTGCGCTCTGTTATAGGCCAGCCAATCTTCTGGGACCTATGACGTGTCCCAGATCACTGGCAGGGAGGGGCCATCTAGGGCGAGAGGAGGAGTCGCCTAGGCAGCCAAGAAGAGGAAGCGGGACAGGAAGTCCCTCTGAAATCAAGGTATCCACTCCCCCCCTCCCAAAAAATAATGACATGCCAAATGTGGCATGTCAGGGGGGAGGAATGCTTAAAGCGGAAGTTCCACTTCTGGGTGGGACTCCGCTTTAAACATTTATTTTCCTTTACGTGTTTGTTTTAAGTCACTTACTAAATCCTTAGCGTATATCAGTCAGACAAGGCCTGCTTTCTGAGTGGTCACTATACTGAAAGGCTCTCATGTCCTCCCTACAAGTCTACAGACAGCAGAAATACTGCGGCTTCATAGGGAATGTGGAGAAAGTGTGACTATTATAAAAACGGGAGTCCGGCTTCCAAGCAGTATAAACAAACCAGCACATTCCCCTCTTCCATCGTCTCTGCTAACGGCTTCCCAGAAGCTCTCACGTAAAAAGATATTATCCTACAACCTTTCATAACAATCCTGTACAGCGCCGAGGCACTTTGGCATAAAAAAAAAAAAAACACAAGTAGAGCTAAAATACGTCAAAACTTGAACCGGGAAACTTTAATGACAAATGTTTGGTCATCAGAAGGCTTTTAAGAGAAGATCCAATGAGACACATTTCAGAACAACGGCAACAAATTACTCATAGTTCTCCTGCATCATTTCATGGAAATCTAGAGCACATTTCACTCAGCTTTATTGTATCTTACCCAAGAACACAAATCTAACAAAGTGTGACTTATCAGATGTGGTGACTGTAGTAGTTTTCTTTTCTCCTGACATTTTTCATTTATTTAGTAACCATTTCTGTCCAATGGTGACAACACTCACACACCCCAGTGTATCTTTTTGGAGGAGCAGTGTTGTCACCCTAGGTCAAAAGAATGCTAGGACTACAGAACATTCCCCTCATCTCCAGGACTTAGAGAAGGAGTTCTGTATCTCAGAAGAAGCAAATACTCACCAATATCAGTGCAGCACAGGAAGACAGTCATGAGCTCATTGGATTTCTGCCAGGATCAGCAGGCTCTTTGTATATTTACTGAACAGATATAGCAAAATGCATTCACTGGTATAACAGATATAAATGGTTTAACAGACCAAAAAAGGGAGTCAATAAGAAGTTCATTGTTAGGGTTTACACATGTGTTAGGTGGTTGTAAAGTGGGTTAAACCACTAAAACTTTTTTTTTTCTATTTTGAATAGAGTAAGGGAGGGTTATAAGCCCCGTCAGCTTTCTTTTTTGTCATTTGTGCCCTACTGAGATTTCCCTTCATTTCCTGTCCCATAGACAAAACAGGAAGTAAGAGGAAATCCCTCCAAAGCGAGGGAATCCCTGGTTGTTACCAACTAGTGTCCCTAATGAAAGATTTCCCCTCTACTTCCTTTTCTGGTGACAACCCAAAACTTTTGCTCTAGGAGAGAACAGAAACATAAATTGAGAGGGTGAATCACTCCTAATGAGGGGCACAGACCGCAACAAAAATATGACAGTAGTTCTAATCCCTCGCCACTCTAACCAAAACTTAAATTTTGTTAAGAATCTTAACACCTTTTTGCCTGGCCTATAGCAGAAGAAGGACAGCCGGGCAGTGGCTTTACCATCCTGATTTGATATCATATGACATCCTTCAAATCACGCCACTTGTGCGTGCCCCCGAGGGCGCCCTCAGACACCGCGCACCGCTGATCAAGGTAAAGAGCACAAAGACGTAGGCTCTTTACCATGTGATCAGCTGTGTCCAATCACAGCTGATCACACGTAAACAAATGGCAGTTATCAGCATTTCATTTCTTCAGCGCTGTCAGTGTCTGTGTCAGTGTCCGGCTAAGGCCCCTTTCACACTGAGGCGCTTCTAAACTGCCAGTAAAACATTTGAGCGCTTTTGAAGAGCTTTCCATTCATTTCAATAAAGAGGGGCGTTTTTTCACTGCCCTGCCAGCCCACTGCCCCAGTGTGAAAGCATTCATTGATTTTAATGGAAATAGGTTTTCGTGAGCTTTTCAGGTACTTTTTTTTTAGCGCGAAAGCGCCTGAAAAGCGCCTCAATGTGAAAGGGGTCTAATAACCGGCTTTCCAGTTTCAGAGGACATTTACACGTATAATCAGGCCATGAATTCTCAGTGCAGCCTCATCAGTGAAGAAAAATACTTAATTTTCAAAATTGTATAACAAAACGAAGGAAAAAAAAAAAAAAAAAAAAGTTTTCAAAACTTTCTGTCTTATTTGGTTGGTTTTGAAAAAAAAAAATTTAAAAAAAAAACCCAGCGGTGATTAAATACCACTAAAAGAAAGTTTTGCATCCAAAATAACGTCATATGGGTACAGTATTGCAGAACCACGCAATGGTCAAAGTGTGACAGCGCTGAAAGCTGAAAATTGCAGGGCAGGAAGGGGATAAAAGTGCACTGTGTTGAAGCGGTTAAATTATGGTGGCCATTTAAGAAAATAAAATAAAAAAATCACACGATAGAAAAGAAAAAAAAAAAAAAAAGAAAGGATTTGTACTATTCACAATATATGAAAAGTGCAGAGTTTGAAAGAATTAGCTTTCCGCAAATTCACTGGCATTAAAAAGGATTACAGGAGCTCCAGGGAGAAATGAAATGACCCAGCAGGAAAGGTAATGAATTTGCACATGGCAATCATGGGATCCCAAAGGACGAGACATGCATATCGATCTGTCTGTCTCGGTGAAGGACGCTGCCTCCAGCTGCGAAATTAATAGCGTAACACAGTGGCGGCTAGGCGGGCTACCGGGACCTCAAGCGCAACCCCCAAATCCACTGCAGCATTAGTTGTATCCTTACCATCTAATCTGCAGTTGATCTGACACCTTCTAATATAGGGGCAATGAAAACACCAGTATGGAGGGAGTACAATACCACTGGATGCCTGTCATACACAGACAACACCAATTGTGCCAACTAAAGAAGCCACAGTGGGGGCGTGGCCTAGCGCGGCATGTGAACAGACCTGTTCACCGGAGCTCCCGCTGTTGATCCTGAGACCGATCCTTTCCTCGCCTATCCGGACGCCCTAAAGTTACGGTACCGGTACCTACAGCCTCCCTGACAGCCCAGGCCACTGTAACAACACCATACTGGGGCATGATGACCCGAGGGAACCGTGGAGAACATGCGGCCTCCGCCGCAGCAGACTTCCAAGATGGCGCCTGGTCATCTCAGCCTCAGAGAACACCACGAGGCCAGGAGAAGAAAACGGAGCAGGGGGGTAAGTCACAGAAACCCCCTAAGAATAAAGATCAGCCCAGGGACATGCTCTACTATGCCCAGAAGCTAGCGGGATCAGCAGAACACACACAGAGCAGCACACAGCCTCCCACAGCCTCTGGGGAACAGGCAGATAGGAGGGACACAGGCAGGCCTGAAGACACTGACATCATGGAGTCTGTACCAGATCCTATGCCAGGCCTGTTTGATATGCAGGTGGAGGACACCCCCCAGCCCACGCTGAGTGAAATACTCCATGCAGTCCACAGATGCACCGCTTCCGTGGACGACCTTAAGGAGAAGTTTGGAGGGCTGAAAGAGACTGTCTCCCTCCTCCGCCAGGACATACAGAAAATCAGGGAGAGAACCACGGCAGTGGAAGGGAGAGTCAGTGATATAGAAGACCAGATGCCCCACCTGAACAGGGAAGTGAGGGGAGCTGCACAGAATGCACGCCAGGCCTTTGAAAAGACAGATGACATCGAGAACCGTCTGAGACGCAACAACGTTCGCATAGTCGGGTTACCGGAGAAAGTTGAGGGCAGAGACCCCACGGTGTTCATTGAGGACTGGTTGCAGAACATATTCGGCAAAGAGGCATTTTCGCCATTGTATGCGGTGGAAAGGGCGCACCGGGTGCCACCAAGACCTCTCCCTCCTGGCAATCCCCCCAGAGCGATGCTGGCCAGGCTCCTCAATTACAGGGACCGTGAAGTGGTTCTAAGGCTAGCCAGGGAAAAAGGGACTGTGCAATTCAACGGTACCAAAGTGTCCTTCTATCCGGACTTCTCAGCAGAAGTGCAGCGCAGAAGAGCTAAATTTGCTGACGTCAAGAAAAGGTTACAACGACTGCAACTCAAATATGCAATGCTGTTCCCCGCTAAGCTGAGAGTCACAGCCGGAGACCAAAACCACTTTTTTGAAACCGCACAGGATGCAGCAGAATGGCTAGACCAAAACGAACAAGACCTACAACGCCGCAGACGTGCAAACGAGGAGGGCTGATCTCATCCAACCATCTTACCTCATACACAAGAAAGGGCACCTACATTCCACTTCTTATATGGCTCCTTACATAGAGGACGTTTCCTTATCACCCAATGACAGCGACTGAACACCAAGTTTTACAGAGTTCGGCACATCTTTGTGGGGGGGGTTTTTTTGCCTAACCGACCGGGTGGGCTGTGAATGTGCCTCACCCCTGTACAATACAAGTTGCCATTCTTGCCATTGTCGATATGGCTTGAGTTAGTGTGCCCGGTTGGCACGGTTTGGGCTCATGGAGCCCCAAAGTTTTTGAAGCCTTTCCGCTGGGCAACGACAGCGAGACCTGTTTTGCAAGGTTTACTTTGTTTATGGATCCGCCGAATGATTTATGCCATCATACAGCTGAGCTGGCCTATCAACTACAGAGAACTGTTGCTTCTTCATTGCACATTATGCCTCGTTGACCCGCCTCACGCCCCACACACCGTAATGGTCAGTATACTTACCAGTGGACTGCATCTTGGAAGACACTGGCTGCAACACCGAATGATACAGGACAGGGACATACTTATCAGGAATGGTTCATACCCTCGCTATGTCTGATACACCAATAGTGTCCTGGAACGTGCGGGGCGTAAATGACCCATTAAAAAGGTCCATGATCTCGGCTGGGTTGCGGAAGTTTCACCCGGCCATAATAGGCCTGCAGGAAACCCACTTGAAGAGTGACACAGTAAATTTTTTGCAATATGCTTGGGTAGGTAAAGCCTATCACTCCACTTACTCTGCGTTTTCGCGTGGAGTAAGTGTTTTGATACACAAAGCCCTGGTGTACCAGGACAAAAACACATGGGGAGCAGGGAAGGGAAGAACCCAATAGAGTGGGTTCAAGAAAGGGGTTACTTAGTGCAACACTAAATTAAAGTGTGGGTATAGTGGTAAAAAACAATTTTATTAAACTTCGCATAAAATTGAAACACAATAAACTTACTAATGCTAACTACACATAAATTGAGACACAATAAACTTTCTGTTGCTAGAAATAGAACCAGGAACTTGACTCATTGATAGATATTTCAGGAAGATTTGTGTTTCTGCACTGTAAATTGTACACATTTACACTGATACTAGCCTTTGTATATGTGCCCCCTCCGTTCTCCAGAGAGGTTCTGCAGCTATTAATCTCATACCTAGTTAACAAACCGGATATTCCGGTACTGATCATGGGTGACTTTAATTGTTATCTGGATCCTAAACTAGACAGGCACCCCCCTGTACGACCTCCTGGGGGCGGACCAGGTACAGCCCTGAGCCGCTTACTCACAGAGATAGGATGGTTGGATATGTGGCGCAACAGACATCCAAACAATAAGCAGTTTTCTTGTTTCTCCAAGACCCATGGGTCGCTATCTCGCATTGATCTATGTATAGGCACCCCAAACTTGATTGGTAGTATATCTAAAATAGAATATTTCCCACGAGGTGTTTCGGACCACTCCCCACTAGCTATATGGCTAACTACTAGGCCCTCTGCTAACCTACCCAGAGCCCCTTGGAAGTTAAATGCTTTTTGGTTAAAACTATTTACTTCGCAAGATAGAATAGCTGCCCAGATCCAAGCTTTCTTTAAAATGCATCGGTATTTAACTAACGCTCATTTGAAACGGGAAACCTTTAAAGCCCACCTAAGAGGCACATTTATTCAGGAAATACAGAAGGTCAAATACAACTCCTCGGTCCTGTTAGAACAGGCTGGGGACTTGGTGCGACAACTGGAATTAACCTATGTCACCAGCCCCACTGACTCCGCCAGGGAGGCATGGATGTCGGCCCAGGATTCCCTGGACCGGCTGAGATCCTCCACAGCGGAGAGAAAGAGATTTTTCTCGAAACTGGCGTTCTATGAGGAGGGGGAAAAGACAGGCCGATTACTTGCAAAAATCGCACGATCCCAACAGCAGTCACCAGCCATTGGGGCTATTAGAGCAGCCAATGGGAAAATAGTTAATGCTCCGGAGGCCGTTATATCCGAGCTGGCATCTTTCTATGGCGACTTGTATAAGTCGAGGGATGCCTACTCGGATGCTGACCTAAATGGGTATGTGTCCACAATAGACCTACCCTCATTGACGGTGACAGCCCGAAATCAATTGGATGCTCCCATAACTTTAGAGGAGCTGCAGATTGCGGCCTGCTCTTTTCCCACATGTAAGGCCCCGGGAGAAGATGGCCTCCCTATGGAGGTGTTCAAAGAATATGGTGAGCAGATACTCCCTGAACTGTTAAAGGTTTTTAATGCATGTTTAGACTTGGGTAGACTTCCTGAATCCATGACGAGGGCCAACGTAATCCTACTACTCAAACAGGGGAAGGACCCGGTTGACCCCGGCTCCTACAGGCCTATATCGTTACTCCAGAGTGACGTGAATATCCTAGCAAAGGTCCTGGCGCTCCGGGTCAACGGGGTCATCTCCTCAATTATACACCAGGATCAGGCAGGGTTTATGCCACAAAAGTCAACGGCCACTAATCTTAGGAGACTGTACCTGAATATGCAGTTGCAGGCGGATAACGGGGGGCAGAGGGCATTGTTGTCACTTGATGCCAACAAGGCCTTTGACAGCGTTAGCTGGAGATACTTATGGGCAGTGTTGATAAAGTTTGGCTTTGGTGCAAGATTTATAGCTTGGGTCAGGTTGCTGTATGCGTCCCCTCAGGCCAATATTAGAGTGACAGACAGGGTTTCACACGCTTTCGATCTGGGCAGGGGGACAAGGCAGGGTTGTCCTCTGTCCCCCCTGCTCTTTGCGATTGCGATAGAGCCTCTAGCAGCCCTGATCAGAGACAATGCCCAGATTCAGGGATTCCAATACGGTAGCATACATGAAAAAATAATGTTGTATGCTGACGACATGCTACTCTTCCTAGGAGATACTAGCCACTCACTAGCTGAGGTGATGTCCGTAATAAAAACATTTGGTCACTATTCCGGGTTAACCATCAACTGGTCCAAGTCGGCTCTGATGTTGTTGGAGGGAGATCACAGGGTTGCACTTCCGGACAACTGCCCCGTTCCCCTTGTTACTGGTTTCAAATACCTGGGCATACAAGTGGCGCCCAGGATTGGAGACTATTGCGCCCTAAACATCTACCCCTTGCTTTCTAGGTTCCGAGACAAAATAAATACCTGGAACAACCTGAAGATGTCCCTGGCAGGCAAGGCCAATCTAATTAAAATGATCCTAATGCCACAGCTGTTATACTTTCTACATAACACCCCGGTAGTGGTCCCACTAAAAATTTTCAGAATAGTAAACACGCTTTTTAGGCGACTATTATGGAACAATAAAAGCCCTAGAATTAAGCTAGAACAGCTGCAGCAATCAAAGGACAACGGGGGGTTGGCAATTCCCAACCCCTGGTTGTACTACATAGCGTCCCAACTGCAGCAACTGGTTGGCTCTATGACGCCAGATCCAAAAGGCTCGTCGGCACGGCTGATGTTGTTAGTGACGGGGGCAGAGACCATACCCATGGGCCTTGAGGCGCAGCTATTTGAAAAATCCAATAAACAAACGCCAACACTATCGCTGGTCCAAAAAATTTGGAACAAGGTCCGACAGCTCCAGGGGGTGCAAGGCTTCACCGATTTTAGCCCAATATGGGGCAACCGCTCATATACTGAGCTGGACAAATTACTACAAGGGCCAAGATGGCGCAAATATGGGATCAAGCTACTACCACAAATATTCGCAAACGGTAAATTGCTCCCCTTTACAGAACTGCAGGATAAATTTAACTTACCAGACAACATGTTCTATTCCTACCTTCAGCTGCGACACGCAATTCATACACAAGGAGACGCGGGTGGTTGGACACTGTCGCCCACACCTGTGTTTCATGTGTTGCAATCCAGTAGTGAGACCAGGGGAATTATATCCCAATGCTACCAGATGCTATTAGTGAGGCACCTGCGAGCATACCCGTGCAAAGCAAGGACGGCTTGGGAGGGGGACCTTGGTCAGATTACAGAGGAGCAATGGGAAGAGGCCTTGCAATCTATACCCACGTGCTCCCTTAACGTGGCACAGAAGGTATCCCAATTGTTCATAACGTTAAGAGTGCACTACACCCCAAAAAAACTATTTAAAATGGATAGGACGTTAGACCCTTTGTGTGCCCGGTGTCGCCAGCACGACGGAGACCTTATCCATCTCCTGTGGAGATGCCCGAAGCTCCATCGATACTGGAGGGAGGTGATGGGCACACTCAATGAGGTATTTCAAACAAACGTCCCCATGGACCCCATGTGCTGCCTACTGGGGGTCCTGGAGGACGAGATCCCTGAAGAATTGGTTAGGGTTGCGTTCTCCAGAGCTTTATTTCAGGCCAGGAAACTCATACTCATGGGATGGAAATCTGTGGAGCCGCCAACTAGGAGGGCTTGGGTGGAACATATGGGGCACACCCTCATAAGGGAGAAGTATATCTTTCAACATAGAGGGTGTCCCACCAGGTTTGAGCGAATTTGGTCCAAATGGCTGGACACGCCGGGGATAAGCCCGAAAGAACTAGTGATGTCCAGACTTTTACAAACTCTATAAACAAAATCAGGGAACGCAAGATGGTTTATACATCATGAATGGTGTGGGCGGGGGGGGGGGGGGGGGCGGGCGAGGATAGAGGTGTATTTTGGTCTGCAGAAAGTGACGCAGTGAGATGGTGAACTCAGTGGCAATAAACAATGTAGGTTAGAACCTGAAAATTATCTGCTATAACAAATCTTATGTATTTGTAAAACCGATGATATTACATGATGGAAAATATGTGAATGTTCAATAAAACCTTTTCTGATTTAAAAAAAAAAAGAAGCCACAGTACCCAAAAAACACATACAAGACGCAGTGATTACATGCTGGGAATTCTATATACAACCCTAACAGGAATTTGCAGGTAAAGTGTTTTTTTTTAAAAAAACTTGTTTTTATTAAAATTTCTTCACTTCCTTGTCCACAAAGAACAAGGCAGCAGTTTCGGGGGGTAATCTGATGGTAACCAAACATGAAGCCAGGTATTAGATATTCAGGAGGTGCCACAGAGAATTCTGAAACCTCAAAGTTTACAACAGATTTAGATTTACCTGCTCTGTGCAAAAGGTATTGCAGAGCGGCTCTGAACCTCTTTTTCTTGGGTCCCCCGCTGGCGCTCCTGGCTCCTCCTCCTCTTGGTGTGCCACCATAGGAAATCGCTTCCTATGGTGGCACAACTGCGAGCTCGATTCCCGTGCCCGTAAACACTGACAACACAGCTCGGCCCCTGCGTCACAGGATTTGGCCAACAGCAAAACCTGCGAGACCGGGAAGTGAAGAGAGAAATGCTACAGACTGGCACAGAGCTGGATCGGGTGGGGAGGTCGATACCTAAATATTTTTTACCTTAATGCAGAGAATGCATTAAAGTATAGCTAAAGGCAAAACTTTTTTTTTAGTTTTGGATAGAGTGGAGAGGGATTAGAACACCTGTCAGTTTTTATTGCTGTCTGTGCTCCAGATAAGGAGATTCCCCCTCTATTTGGCCTGTTTACCATCATCATCGAAAGTGAAAAGAAAAAAAAAAAAAAAAAAACACAAATTTTGGGTTGTCCCCAGAAAACTATTAGCTGAGAACAGTGGCGGCTGGAAGATTTGGGGGGGGGGGGGTGACCCTTCCAGGTCTGCACTCACCCTATGGGTGGAGCCCTCCAGAGGTCACAGCTCTTCTGGTGCACTGCAGCTTCTTTGTTGACCTGGTCTTCTTTCCGGGTTCTGGGTCTTCGGCCTCCTGTTCCGATTGGCCGGGGTAGGAAGCTGAGTATTCATTCGCTGGTATCGCAGGGTGGGAGGGTTTGGGGAGCAGTGCTCTGTGAGCTTGAGATGGACCTGGTAGAGACCTGTTGGTCCTGCGCCCCGCACAGTCACATGATGTTTGATTGTGCAGGCTAAGGGGCGAATTGTGCAGGTGGGGCGGCGCCCCTTGTGGACCGGCTACCACTGGCGGAGAAATCTTCCAATGGGTACACTAGTTCTGGTGACCTGGGGGTCCCCAAGGGAATTTCCTTAATTTGCTCTCACTTCCAGTATTGGCTATGGGACAGGAAGTGAAGGGAAATCTCCCCAATGGGACACAAATGGCAAAAGAAACTCTAACACCGGTATAACCCACCCTTACTCTACCTAAAATGAAAAAATATAAAAGAAAGTTTTGCCTATAGTTCTACTTTAAAAAAAAAAAAAAAAATGAATTAAACCCATCGATTTAAGTTTCAAAAGCGGTTACATTCGACGCGTGACAGGAATGTAACTGTCACATTGGTTGTGTACTCTCAAATAAACGGTCAAACCATCCAATGGCTGGTGTCATAACTGATCACATGTGCAGCATCATGGCAGTTGAAGATTAAACAGGAGGCCAAGATGGCAGCTTCCTGGGCTGAAAACGATAGGGGGGTTTACTTCCACTTTAAGGAATGCGTCTTAGTTGAGTTGCCCTTTAAATTTAAATATACTGCCAATCCAACTTTTGAATAAAATAAACTATGCAGTCAGGAAAAAAAAAAAAAAAAAAAAAAAACACACACAACTGTGCAGCTTTGAAAAAGGTTGTCTGTTGTAACAACTATACCTGTACACCATCTGCAGCATCCATGAAGCCTGGCCAAAAAACTCATGATTGGCATTCCCCCACCATGATTTGTTGCAAGGACGCAGCAGACATCGAGCACTTGCACCCAGCATCACAAAAGCTTCCATGCGAAACCAGTGCACCAAGCACACCCACACAGTGAGGAATGCAGGGATGAAGATAAATATTTCAGTAGATGAACCATAGTAAGAGGTGTGGTGGGGGTGGGGGTGGTTTATTTAAAAATGACATTCACCCTAAAATGAAACTTGCTCCCTTACCCCCACAACCTCCTGGGATAACGTCACATATTCCAGGAGGCTGCAGGACCTAACTGGTGTTGACAGGTACCCATAAGCCCCCGGCTCACAGGTCCCTGAAGATGCAGGAACAATCCGATAGCAAAGCGTGGCTTGCGCATGTTCAGTGAGCAGCCAGCTGGGAAGCCGCAAGCACTCATAGCTGGCTGCTCACACTTTATCATTATACAGGATTTATATAGCGCCAACAGTTTCCGCAGCGCTCAACAAAATA
Source organism: Lithobates septentrionalis (assembly GCA_037952835.1). Taxonomy (NCBI): domain Eukaryota; kingdom Metazoa; phylum Chordata; class Amphibia; order Anura; family Ranidae; genus Lithobates; species Lithobates septentrionalis. Next base: position 111,585 of record JBBDGP010004982.1, read on the forward strand.
AAGGCAGACACTGAGGACATTGGAGCAGATTAGCCGGCGGACTACTTTGTTTTCAGGCCGCGGCCGGCCTTCTACAATCTACAGCCATCCGGCATCCACAAACATCAAAAACTGCCCCAAAGCCTATCTAATAACCACTGGGCACTAGGAGAGCCTTTTACTGAGGACATTGGAGCAGATTAGCCGGCGGACTACTTTGTTTTCAGGCCGCGGCCGGCCTTCTACAATCTACAGCCATCCGGCCTCCACAGACATCAAAAGCTGCCCCAAAGCCTATCTAATAACCACTGGGCACTAGGAGAGCCTTTTACTGAGGACATTGGAGCAGATTAGCCGGCGGACTACTTTGTTTTCAGGCCGCGGCCGGCCTTCTACAATCTACAGCCATCCGGCCTCCACAGACATCAAAAGCTGCCCCAAAGCCTACCTGGTAGCCACTGGGCACTGGAGGAGTCCTTCCCTGAGAATATTTAAGTAGATTGGCTGACGGATTGCTTGTTTTCGGGCCGCGGCCGGCCTCACTCCACAGACGCCGGCCGCCATCTTGCGGCCTACGAGACACACAGAATCCCCGGTCTCGGGTGCCGCGGAGGGCGATCGGGGGCCCTGGGGCCGGGAGGGCTGTATCCGGAGCGGAGGGGACACCAGACAAGGCAGAGAAAGCAGGCACTGGATGCTTGCGGCAGGCCCGAGGCCTGTGAGGCCCCCAGCATCGCCGCATCTTGGCGCCACGACCGGAGGTAAGGGGGTCATATAATTCACCCTCACTTAAAGTGGCCCCCCCTGGGCATATCTGACAAGTTTATAGCCAGCTCAGACCCATCGCTGACCCCGGTAACACTAGAGACTTCCAGTGACGGCCGCCATCTTACCATCTTGCGGCCTAGCTTACAAGACGGGCCCGCACTATCAGAAACTGTGCCCTGGCTGGACGGTGCTCTCCCCCTTGAACCCATACGGTGTCCCAGCCTTGCGCCCATGTTAATAGGGTGACACCGCTGCTCCCGCAGGCCTGGTCACCCTCCCCAGTCCCCCTCATCTCCGTGGAAGATAGGTTTTGATGGAGAGAGACCAACTATGGATGGCTGAAGACCCGCACCCCTGAGTCCCGTGCTATCCCGACAGCTACAGGCTATTTACATAGCATAGCACACCCACATAATACATGGCGGCAGCTAGCTCACACTCCACGGAGCTTACCGACCCCCAACAAGGCACCATACAGAGGTATCTACTTAGAACTACGCCGATTGATCCCCGAACTCCCAAAGACAAGATGGCACCCGGCCGCAACCCGGGGAAGACCAAGCCTCCCGCCTCAGCAGCAGCTCACACGGCAGAGGACAATAATGAGAGACTTCAGAATTCTACGGGAGAGCCCTCAGCCTCCTCCACAAGGTCAGTCTCATCGTCCGACACAGGCACCGGGGAATCCCAGTCTGCTACGCATCCCCTATCAGGAGAACCCATTAGATCGGAAGCTGCTGCCCTCCTCTCTGCCTTCAGAATGGATTTCGAATCCTGGGCAAGCAAAATGGAAGATTCCCTCCACGTGGAGCTGAACGCCCTGAGGCAACAAGTCACAGCTAACGAGGAAGCAGTATCGGTCTTAACCACGGCTCAGGATGACCACGAGGCACGTATAACAGCCCTTGAATCCTCATCCGCGACACATCTTAGGCGCATACGTCACCAGCAACTCCGCATAGAAGACAGCGAAAATCGCAGTCGCAGAAATAACATTAGACTGCAAGGCATACCGGAGGCAACATCTGGAGCAGAATTGAAACCCACTGTCATAACTATCCTCAATAAAGCACTGGGAAGAGAGGCAACATCACCAATTGAACTGGATCGTGTTCACAGAGTAGGAGGACCAGGGGGGGCCCGAGATGGTCGCCCCCGCGATGTTCTATGTCGGGTCCACTATTACACTTTAAAAGAAGAGATCATGCGAAAGGCATGGAACTTGGGTCCTGTTGACTTCTTTGGTGCCCCTATTCACCTATACCCTGACTTATCTCGCAATACGCTGTATATGCGTAGAGTGGTGCGCCCTCTACTTGACCTTATACGGCAAGCTGGAGCTACCTATACATGGGGTCACCCCTTCAGCATCAAGGTGACACGGGGCGGCAACAGGTTTACGCTCTCTGATCCAGACCAACTGCCCGACTTTTTCCTCTTTATCGAACAAGATCCAGTGGAAGTTTTGAACTGGTTAGACCCTCCAGAGGATAGATCAGGCCAGGTGGGACTTGGTCCACTTCCACAGCGCCGCAGACGTCCTAGGTCCAGATCAGTTTCCTCTGGCCCAGGGATAAGAAGACCTACTTCCCCAGAAGATTAACTCAACAGTTAATTAGAGACTGAAGGCTTGTTTTGTCTCCACTGGTTCTTTCCCTGCTCTTTGCCAATTTACAATTTGGCTGGGGTTCGGGTGAGAACATAGATTGGAGTCAATCTTATGCCTCTCATTATGAAGAGCGTCAGGTAATGCGAATGTCTACCAATGCTATGTTTTTGTGTTTTTCTTTTTTCCTTTTTATCTGACGTTTTTCTAAAGATGTTTTGCATTGTCTCAGATTGATTCCTCTCACCTTCCCATGATGATATATGCAGTGGGGGAGGTGTAGCGGGAGTGGGGGGATACCTTCCTCGGAGGGGGGTTTGGTACCCGGTTTTACTCGGTCTCTGCTACAGAGAATATAGGGTTTAAAAGGACGTTACACATGGAGCAGAGGATTGCCCCCATGGGGGGATCCCCCACTCTCCCTGCCCTCCATATACCCACCCAATTGTCTTGGCGCAATAACTTTCTTTATATACATGAGACAATGCAATAGTTTTATATATACCTCAGGGTTACTTATTTAAATCCAATGCACACACTTGGTTGATTGTTATCATTTGTTGTGGTTAAGCTGCCTTATGCCCCACACTCGTTTTAAATATCAAGTGTGCCACACATACTACTTGCATGCCTGATATGCTGTCGGGAACACGGCTCAGACCCATTCATCTCGACTTTTCCCCCACAATAGGACAGGCACGGTTTGTGCCTAAAACGTGAATTTTCACGCAGTGTTCTGCGTTCGCGGACACATTAGTTTTCCAGACACATCTTTTTAGGTGTCTTTTCATTTATATCGTATTTCTTCCATTATCCTCACGCTCCTTTCATTTTTCTTCCTCCCCTCCCTCTCTTCCCCCCCTTTGTCTGTTTATCTTTTTCTTCATCTCTTCTTTCTTTTTCTTTCCTGCTCCCTATACCTTTCCTCCATATCTTAATACTTTCTCCCTTTTACAGCTTTTGGCACTCCAGCATGGCTCACACGGTGACTTTGCGCCCACACCTGAAACTTTGTTCGTATAATGTAAACGGACTTAACATAGCGTCGAAACGTGGGCAAATTCTATATCAGATGCACAAAAGACAGGTCAGCATACTCTTGCTGCAGGAGACCCACTTCCATTCTGACTCCACTCCTTCCTGCTCCAATAGATATTTCAATAGATGGATACACAGTACCAACCCGACACAAAAATCTAAAGGAGTATCTATTGCGTTTCATAAAACACTCCCTATTGAGCTGCTTGATCAGGTGACGGACCCCCAAGGCAGGTATGTCTTTGTAAAAATTTTATTATGGGGGACTAAATTTACAATAGCCAACGTATACTTGCCTAACACACACCAAGTCCCATCAGCCTTGCAATACCTAAAGATTTTGGCGGGTTTCACGGAGGGCAAGCTCATACTCGGAGGGGACTTCAATACTCCCCTGGATCCACTTTTGGATTCATCGACATCCCGTTCGTCTATATCCTTTCCAAAAATACGGGCCCTAAAACGTACCATCTACAATATGCATCTCATAGACGTATGGCGAATACTGTACCCGGACTCACGAAACTACACACACTTCTCCAACATCCACCAATCATACAGTCGTATAGATTATTTTTTAGTCGAGCACGGCTGCTTAGATTGGTCCCCCAATTGTGAAATAGACCCTATGGTTTGGTCCGACCACTCACCCATATTCCTGACGCTTACAATCCCCTCTACTCCAATAAAAGAATAGACATGGAGGTTAAATGACTCTCTCTTGACTGAACCAGGGTTTGAAACACAGATAGCAGAGACGATATCAAACTTTTTCACAGATCACACATCTGATGACACCTCACCACCCATGAAATGGGAAGCATTGAAGGCGGTATTACGGGGTAGGTTTATTCAGATGGGTGCTCGCATGAAAAAAGAACGTTCAACTGCGATAGTTACGGCAGTACATAAGCTAAGGACACTAGAAACTACTCATAAACGCTCCCCGACGGTTGAACTGCTTACGGAGGTTTCTTCTGCTCGCACCCAGCTTAGAGAGTTATATGAGGCATCAGCCCGCACGTTTGCGAACAAACTAGCTTTTCATCAATATAAATTTAGAGATAAATGTGGTAGATCCCTGGCTCGCACCCTCCACACCAAACAACCTAACTCCTTTATACCTCATATACGGGACAGCTCTGGGAAAACTGTTTCATCACCTTCCGAGATGGGACAGGTGTTCCGGGACTTTTATCAATCCCTATATAATATACCTGCAGCGAGCTCCACTGATCCTCCCCTCACTACAGCGGAAACACAAGCCTTATACATCGAGCAAACTGCATTACCCACTCTAGATGGCGAGACGATAGAGGACCTTGAGGCCCCGATTTCGGAAGACGAGGTTGCCCGCGCCATTACTTCTACCCCATCTGGTAAAAGCCCGGGTCCTGGCTTTACTCCGAAATTCTATAAACAATTTGCTACCCTTCTTGACAAAAGTATTTAACTCCATCTCTGAACGATCAGTGTTCCCACCACAAACCTTAGAGGCACATATTACCCTCATCCCCAAACCAGACAAAGACCTGAATGTTTGCGCTAATTACCGACCTATTTCGCTAATAGGAGTAGATCTAAAGGTGTACGCAAAAATTTTAGCTAATAGGTTGCAACCATTGTTACCCCGTTTAATACACCTAGATCAGGTTGGCTTTGTGAGTGGAAGGGAGGCGCGTGACAACACCCTAAAAACACTCCTCATTGCGGATTATGCTCGGGCCCACAATATCCCATTGTGCCTTCTCACAGTCGATGCGGAAAAAGCCTTCGACCGTGTCGACTGGCAATTTCTCCGCTTATCATTACAACAACTAGGTCTAGGCCAAAACATGATCTCCAGAATAATGTCCCTCTACACATCTCCTTCCGCTAGGATTAGACTAAACGGCTCCCTATCCCCTAAGTTTACTATACACAACGGAACGCGGCAGGGGTGCCCCTTGTCCCCCATTCTTTATGTAATTGTCATGGAACACCTAGCCATTGACCTTAGAAACAATCCGGCCATACATGGCGTTCGAGTAGGCCCACTACACACTAAAATTGCCCTATTTGCTGATGATCTACTCATATTTGTAACCCAACCACAAATTTCTCTACCCTCCATTATGCAGGAGTTTCAGAGGTATGGAGAGGTTAGTAATTTTAAAGTTAATCTAAATAAGTCAGAAATCCTCAACATTTCACTCCCAACAGCGGCTCTACAACAGCTTACGACTTCCTTCCCTTTTAAGACAAGCTCCACATCTATCCGCTATCTAGGAATCCATATTCCAACAGTCTCATCCCAACTATTCTCCAGCAACTTCACCCCTTTACTTACCAGAACTCAAGCGGATCTGACCACATATGCCTCTAAACAGCTCTCCTGGCTGGGTAGGGTGAATGTCTTGAAGATGGATGTTCTCCCTCGATTCTTATACCTTTTCCAGACCATTCCTATCTATATCCCCACCTCGTTCTTCAAAAGGCTCCGTCAGATCTTCTCTAAATTTATATGGCAGGGACGTCGCCCCAGGATAAAACATGACACAATGATTCTCCCGAAAGTCAGGGGGGGTGCGGGGGTCCCAGATGCCTCTATATACCATAAGGCAGCGGTACTCGTGCGTATAGTGGATTGGTTCCACCACTCTTCCTCCAAACTTTGGGTTCAACTAGAGAAATATCTTAATGAGGCTGATCTTTGCGCCCTGCCGTGGACCCCTATGGCTGGGCGTGGGGACGGCTTATTCTCCACTGCTCTTACTCGCCAAACTCTCCAGATTTGGGACCGCATGATCTCAGCGAGTAGATTGTCTAAAATCCAGGGCCCAATGACCCCTCTCTTCGGGACTCCGGCTTTCCCCCCAGCAGCGAACAAGTTAAGATTTGGACCCTGGAGTAGGGATAGCCATAGACGTTTAGCACAGGTCTTACGTGCTGACCCATCCTTGAGAACGGACATACCCTCTCGGACGGAATTAGGGACCTCAACAATGTGGTTACAAAGGGGTCAAATAACGTCATACATACGCACTTTCTCATCCATCTCAGAGATACTGGCCGACCCATCAGACTTTGACGAACTGCTTTTACAACCAGACCCACCAATACATGTAGTATCACTGTTGTATTCCCTACTACTGAACGAATATGCCCCTGACCTTCCAACATATACACAGAAATGGGAAGCGGAGCTGCAACACTCCATCTCCCCCACTGATTGGCAAAAAAGCTTTATCCTAACGCATAGGATTTCCCTGGCAACCAAGAACCAAGAAAAAGGGTTTAAATTATTAACGAGGTGGTACAGATGCCCAGTAGATATTAAAAAGTTTAACCCCTTTTTGACAGACGTGTGTTGGAGATGCCTGTCCTCTAGCGGGACAATGCTTCACATCTGGAGGGCTTGCCCTCCAATCTGGAAACTATGGCAAAAGGTCTTTGATCTTTACAGCAGGCTGATGGCGACATCAATCAAACCCACACCAGAGATAGCCCTATTATCTATACTCCCAGGCCCCCTCAAGTCGATTAAAAAAGATGTACTGCGCCACTTTCTGGCAGCAGTTAGGACAGTGATCCCCCGACATTGGAAAACGACAGATGTGCCTTCCTTGGGAGAATGGGTGGTTGAAGTGGACCAGATAAGAGATCTGGAGCGCCTGTTGGCGGAGGAAGTGGGAAAGGAGGAGCAGTTTACCGCCACCTGGACCTCATGGTCCATGTTTCGCTATTCTGATGAGTTTTCCCTTTGGGTCAGAGATACCCCACCCTTACCCGCCGATTAGCCATGCTGGAGTGCCTGGTGCCTCAGGTACCATCCCACACTTCTACTCACGTTCTTATTTCTGACTTTTTCTGTCTCCTCTTTGTTAAGTACTGAACCGACCACTCACATATATAGTTAAAGATCATATCTTTGGACTAGCTAAATGACTTGATTATCTATAATAGGTGAATAAAAGACTTCTACAGCAGTCTAATTCGTTGAGAGGGAACCCTCAGATAACACCAACCCGCGAAACTACAAGGTTCATTATATGTTGGCCCCCACCCGCATATTATTCCTCTCTTAGAATAAAGATTTCAATATACAATATGATATACCAGTAGTTCACCGAAAGCTGTATGTTAAAATGATCACTCCTGTTTATACATGGGTAAAGTACACCTCACTATTCTATGTATACTATATGTGTTGCCAAACTGTAAAGAATGGTATTTTTCTGTTATATTCTTTGTGTTCTTACTTTTGAAAATAAACTAAGATTGAAAACAAAATAAAGGCAGACATTACAGTTACATTACAATTTGGTACAAGAGGAATCAGAGGGCCCTGCTCATTAGAGCTTACAATCTAAAAAGGAAGGAAGGGTCAATTGATACAAAAGCTAATGGCTGTGGGGGATGAGCTGATGGAGAAAGTAAAAACAGTGTTAGAAGCAGGATAGGCTTCTTTAAAGAGAAGGGTTTTCAGGGATCATCTAAAGATGGATAGATTAGGGGACAGTCGGACAGATTGGGGTTGGGAGCTCTGGAGAAATCCTGGAGGCGAGCATGGGAGGAGGTGACAAGGGAGCTAGAGAGCAGGAGGTCTTGGGGAGGACTGAAGAGAGCGGCTTGGTTGGTATTTTGGGACTAGGTTAGTGATGTAGCTGGGGGAGAGTTATGGACGGCTTTGTAAATTATTGTTAGTACTTTGAATTTTATTCGTTGGGTGAGTGGAAGCCAGTGGAGGAATTGTCAGAGAGGGGTGGAGGACAATATTAAGAGCTCCGTTTTAGATAGATTCAGTTTGAGGAAGTGGTTTGAAATCCAGGCTGATATGTCTGTTAGTAAATCAGTGATGTGTGAGGAGATGGTTAGGGGACCTTCTTCCACTGTCCCCTAACCATCTCCCGGAAAGACAGAGCCTCTGGAGTCACTCTGCACATGCTCAGTTTGGTGTGTGTTGCTAGAGTTTTTTTTTTTTTTTTTTCTTGGGAGGGTGCATGTGATCAGTACAGGTCCAATCGGCACTGTCCAGACAGAGGGTCAGAGTCCTGCAGCCTCATAGGAGAGTCAGAGGAGAATGAAAACTCCACCTACAGGCTTTAAAACAGACACTTATAGACGTCACAAGATTGCTATATACTGCTAAATGAGAAAAGGTATTTAGCAGTTTATATTTACCAAAATAATTGCATTTCCATGTTCTGTGTACTGTGGGAGATCAGATATAGCGAATGCAGGATCTGGGTTTCGTAGCACAATCAAATTTTTCAAAATATATGACCAAAGCACCTCAAATTTATGTTGCAAACACAGCTCAATTCAACCTGAGACTAGAAAAATGCTGTATACTCTAAAAGAAAATGCTGGGAATGAGGGAAAGAGCTGTAGCAGATCTTGGTGGGAAGAGAGGGGAATGGTGGAGAAACTTTAAAGACATTTAACAAAGTCCAGGAAGGTAACACGCTTGCTAGAAGAGGCATAAGGCCCCTTTCACACTGGGGCGGTGGGGGCGTCGGCGGTACAACAGCGCTATTTTTAGCGCTGCTGTACCGTCGTTCTTGCAGCGGTATTCGGCCGCTAGCGGTGCGGTTTTACCCCCCGCTGGCGGCCGAAAAAGGGTTAAAATCCCTCGTACAGCGCGGCTATAGCCGCGGTATAGCCGCGCTGTCCCATTGATTTCAATGGGCAGGAGCAGGGAAGGAGCGGTGAATACACCGCTCCTTCCCCACTCCAAAAAAACGGTTTGCAGGACTTTTTTCACCGCCCTGCCTGCGCACCGCTTCAGTGTGAAAGCCCTCAGGCTTTCACACTGAACAAACAGCGGAGGCTGTTTAGGGACGGTTTTCAGGCGGTATTTTTAGCGCAATACCGCCTGAAAACCGCTCCAGTGTGAAAGGGGTCTTAGAGCAAAAGGTTATGTGCAAACATTTGTGGTTTGAACACAGTTTACATATGTGGGCACGACTTGCACATATATGCATTCGCTTCTGCGTGCGAGCTCGGAGGGAAATTTTTTTTTCCTATTTCACTTTTACACTGTCCCAAAAAAAAAAAAAAAAAAACAACACTTTTATTCCTATTACATAGAATGTAAACATCCCTTGTAATAGAAATAAGCAGGACAGGCTCTCTTTAATGTGAGATCTGGGGTCAAAAGGACTTCAGATCTCACATTTACATCGCCAGCGGCTCTGGTAAATCAGTGGAGACGACCATAAAAGTGATCTTGTAGCGAATCCGACACTGAGACCACTTATGTTAAAAGCAGACCACCCGCTGTTTAAAAATATACTGGGGTTATGGCATCTCTCTCTCTCTCTCTCTCTCTCTCTCTCAGAGTAAGGCCTCATGTACGCTGCTGCTGCTAAACGGACGTTTAGGAGCAGTTGGGCATTTTTTTTTCAACTGCTCCTGAACTCTCCTCTATGTTATCTTATCAGTACATATACACAGGGTCGTTTCTAGGCAGTTGAGTTTGGAGGCTTTTTTTGGAACGCAAAAAAAACGGGTTCAGACGCCAAGTTTAGAGGCATTTCAAGCGCCAAACGCTTATAGACGCGGCTAAACAAAGTGCCTCGCGTTTAGCCGCGTTTCGTTTACAGGCGTTTCATTTTTTGGCCATTTTGAAAAAGAAATAAATAAAATTAAAAAAACGCTTTTAAAAAAGCAAAACAAGGCATGTAAATGAGGCAAAACAGATGTTTTAAATGTGGGTTACTATCTGTCGAGTTAAATCGTTCAGGAGAGGTTGTAAAAACGTCCCGTGTACATGAAGCCTTAGGGTTGTGTAAGGCTCGATATATAGTGTTCAATCCATAAAAAGTGCTTCCAATACTTGTTACCATTATGATATCACTCCTTGCTAATAAATTAGCCTCTTACCAAACAATAGGGGCCCTAATATTAAAATGGTCAAAAACGATTTGTGCAGTCAAAGTGCCCTTATGCCGCTAGTCATCCCCTTGCTCCGACCTGAAGATACACTACAAATTCATTTTACAAAATCAGAAGTAATGGAACACGTGTTCCGTGCACAATGCAGTTTTTTTCAGATACTTATCGATTCGCTCTATTGACTCTCGATAGGCAATTGCCACACCATGTCCAATTCCTCGTTCCCACTGTGCGAATTTTGTTGAAAGAAATTGTTCCACGTGTAATTCTAGGTATGACTAGTTTTCTCTGTAGTACTCCAATTGATGGTGGACAAAGATCCAAGTACAGGGCCTTGCAAAAGTATTCACGCCCCTTGGCTTACAGCCTTTAGTTCAATGTTTTTTTATCTGAATTATATGTGATGGATCAGAACACATAGTCTAAGTTGGGGGAAGTAAAATATATACATAAAACATTATTATTTTTTTTTTTTTTTTCTGAAAAAAACTGATAATTGGCATGTGCATATGTATTCACCCCCTTTGTTATGAAGTCCATAAAAAGCCCTGGTGCAACCAATTACCTTCAGAAGTCACATAATTAGTGAAATGATGTCCCCCTGTGTGCAATCTAAGCATCACATGAACTGTCATTACATATACACACCTTTTTGAAAGGCCCCAGAGGCTGCAACACTTAAGCAAGAGGCACCACTAACCAAACACTGCCATGAAGACCAAGGAACTTTCCAAACAAGTAAGGGACAATGTTGTTGAGAAGTACAAGTCAGGGTTAGGTTATAAAAAAAAATATATATACAAATCTTTGATGATCCCTAGGAGCACCATCAAATCTATCATAACCAAATGGAAAGAACATGGCACAACAGCAAACCTGCCAAGAGACGGCCGCACACCAAAACTCACGGACCGGGCAAGGAGGGCATTAATCAGAGTGGCGGCACAGAGACCCAAGTCAACCCTGGAGGAGCTGCAGAGTTCCACAGCAGAGACTGGAGTATCTGTACATAGGACGACAATAAGCCGTACGCTCCAAAGAGTTGAGCTTTATGGCAGAGTGGCCAGAAGAAAGTCATTACTTTCAGCAAAAAACAAAATGGCACGTTTTGAGTTTGCGAAAAAGCATGTGGGAGACTCCCAAAATGTATGGAGGAAGGTGCTCTGGTCTGATGAGACTAAAATGTAACTTTTTGGCCATCAAAGAAAACGCTATGTCTGGTGCAAACGCAACACATCACATCACCCAAAGAACATCATCCCCACTGTGAAACATGGTGGTGGCAGCATCATGCTGTGGGGATGTTTTTCAGCAGTCGGGACTGGAAAACTATTCAGAGTTGAAGGAAAGATGGATGGTGCTAAATACAGGGATATTCTTAAGCAAAACCTGTACCACTCTGTGTGTGATTTTGAGGCTAGGACGGAGGTTCACCTTCCAGCACGACAATGACCCCAAACACACTGCTAAAAGTGTACAGAGACCAGACCTCAATCCAATAGAAAATCTGTGGTCAGACTTAAAGATTGCTGTTCGCAAAACGCAAACCATCCAACTTGAAGGAGCTGGAGCAGTTTTGCAAGGAGGAATGGGCAAAAATCCCAGTGGTAAGATGTGGCAAGCTCAAAGACTTATCCAAAGCGACTTGGAGCTGGGATAACTGCAAAAGGTGGCTCTACAAAGTATTGACTTTAGGAGGGTGAATAGTTATGCACATTGACTTTGTTATTTTGTCCGATTTGTTTCACAAAAAAAATAAAAAAATAAATCTTCAAAAATGTGGGTATGTTCTGTAAATTAAATGATGCAAATCCTCAAACAATCCATGTTAACTCCAGGTTGTGAGGCAACAAAACACAAAAAGTGCCAAAGGGGGGTGAATACTTTTGCAAGGCACTGTATCATGCCCCTACCTCTGCAGAAGAGCCGCATCCACTGTCACCACCAGCTCTCACAGAGCTCAATCTGAGATCCCAGCTACTCCGCTCTTTATTCACATTTTTAGCCCAGGTTCACACTGAGCTGTGGGAATGAAGCCGTGCGAGTTCAGCTGAGAACGCACGATTTCACTCACGCGTGTCAGTCCCGATTTCAGAGGCGATTTCACAGACATCTGTGCGGGTTTCTGCACAGACGTCGCCCATGAAAATCGCGCTCCGAGATCGCAAAAAGTAGTACAGAAACGACTTTTTGAAATCCGGTGCGACGCCGCAAATGCAGCTTCGCACCGATTAGGGCGGTGCCATTGCAATTTGACATGTTAAATCGCATGTCAAAATGCACCAATGTGAACCAGGGCTTATGTACATTAAGTTTGTCGATTTTTTTTGTTGCGATTTATTGATTTAGCTCCACATTACTGCATTGATTTTTTTTTTTTTTTTTTTTTTATTTGGCATCACTGATTTTGGTTGCCATTTTACTCCAGCAGAGAATTATTTCTGTTTTTAAAGTACTACAAGTAGTTCAGCCTTGATTTAACAATCATACCATTAAATTCAAAAGGTATTGCCAATCGTAGATCTGGACTGGTCAGCGTTCGGCCTCCCCTTACTGGAGGTTCAGAGAGATGGGCAGCCTTGATTTCTAATATAAGGCACATGCATTGAACCTCAGGAAGCTTCTATAGCAAGGGTCTTCAAACTGCGGCCCTCCAGGTGTTCAGGAACTACAACTCCCATCATGCCTAGTCATGTCTGTGGATGTCAGTTTTACAATGCCTCATGGGATGTGTAGTTCTGCAACAGCTGGAGGGCCGTAGTTTGAGGAACCCTGTTCTATAGTAACGTCTGCAGTGCAAGAAACCAAAAGGTGTCTGCACCTACTTTCAGAAGGCAACTTACGCAAATAGGAAGATCTAAAAACCGAGGCACGCCAATATGCAAAATTTGATGTGTGTCACTATATTGGGGATGGGCCCTTTGAGGCTCAGAAATGTTAGCTGTAACAGAGGATATTCTGGTGACGTGTCACCCTGGACACCCTGAGCATGCCTCGAAATGTCAGATCAGGATTTCTCAACTAGGGTTCCTTCAGAAGATGCTAGGGGTTCCTTGAGCAGTGAGCAATTTCTGCCTCTCGGATAAGTTCCCACTGAAAGCATTGATCTTTTTTGCCATCTTTAGGGGGTAATTTTTCCCAATTGACCACAAGTGTAAGGAGCATTCTTCCCACTGACCATCACACTAATGTATCATGAATTGTAGATACAGTAATTTTAAGCAAGAGGTTCCTGAGACCGAAAAGCTTTTTCAAGGGTTCCTCTGTGTTGAAAGGGGTGAGAAAGGTCGTGTCAGATGTATTGGACTTATACAACATTCCACTAATAAATGTGAATTGGAGTGCTGGTAGAATCACATTCTTTTTCTGGATTTCATGGGTCCTGGCATGTTAAAAATTTTGTCTAAAGTTACGTACAGGCACCTCAAATATCTTGGCTTCGCATGTCACTGTAAAAGCTTTAAAATGAGGAAAAGGGTTCAAATCACGCAATCTGAACTGACTTGGGCAGATATATAATGTTCTATTATTGCATTAGCAATTCACAGACGGATTTACCTTGATGACTGGGGGTGTTTTTTCACCAAAATATTTGAAAAGCAGCCCTTGTTCAATGTAAAGCATCAGCCGAGAACATAAGCAGCATATTACTCCAGCTCTGTAACCCATCTGGTAATGAGATACCCCAACCTATTTATACATCACCCGATGAGTTACAGTAGTTTCCTTGTGACTTAATCTTTTATTTTAACAAGACAGAGTGACTGTATGAGAACTGTGGGTCGCACACTGTCCCAAGCACCAGAGATCATCTGGAAGAAATTATAGCGCAGTGCGCCGAGGGGGAGAACATCCTGTGTGCTGGGACCATGTGTATATATAAAAAGCCCGCAGGCGCAGCCAATCAGAAGCAAGCGGTGGCTGGGATTTGAAAACAAGCTGTTTAGATTCAAATGCACAGTCTATGGAATGGTTTTCTTGTGGAACAGCTGTACAAAACAAAAAAAATTAACAGCTTACTTATTGCTTAAGCATTACAGGATTTTAAGTCTAAAAACGGCTCATTCTCCAGATGCAGGAAACTGTAGTCATCAGATTTTGTAAGTTTGCCCAGAAAAAAAAAAAAAAAAAAAAACACACGATACAAATGTTATAAATTAAGTTGCAGTTCAGCGAGTAAAATAAGTATTTGATCCCCTACCAACCAACAATAATTCTGGCTCCCACAGACTGGCCACAGTAGGTGCTCATGTGGTACACAGATTAGTCCTGTCAATTTAAGAAGGTGCTCCTAACAACTCGTTATGTGTATAAAATACAAATGTCCACAGAATCTTTTCCCAATTCAAACTTCACCATCATGGGCAAGACCAAAGAGCTGTCAAAAGGACATCGGGGACAAGATTGTAGACCTGCACAGGGCTGGAATGAGCTACAAGACCATCAGCAAGAAGCTTGGTGAGAGGGAAACAACTTTTGAAGGGATTATTTGCAAATGGAAAAAATACTAAATAACCATCAATCTCCTTTGATATGTAGCTCCATGCAAGATTTCGCCTCATGGGGTAAGGATGATCATGAGAAAAGTGAGGGATCAGCTCAGAACTACACGGGAGGAGCTTGTGAATGATCTCAAGGCGGTTGGGACCACAGTCACCAAAAAAACATTGGTAATACAATGCGCCGCCATGGACTGAAATCGTTCAGCGCCCACAAGGTCCCCCCCTCCTCAAGAAGGCACATGTACAGGCACGTCTGAAGTTTGCCAATGAACATCTAAATGATTCAGAGAAGGATTGGGAGAAAGTGCTGTGGTCATATGAGACCAAAATGAAACACTTTACTTACTGTGTTTAGAGGAAGAAAAATGCTGACTATGACCCTAAGAACATCATCCCTATAGTCACGGAGGTGGAAACATCATGCTTTGGGGCAGTTTCTCTGCTAAAGGTACAGGCCAACTTTGCCGCATTGCGGGGCCAATGGACGGGGCCATGTATTGTAAAATCTTGGATGAGAACCTTCTTCCCTCAGCCAGAACACTGAAGATGGGTCCTGGATGGGTCTTCCAGCATGACAATGACCCAAAACATACAGCCAAGGCAACAAAGGAGTGGCTCAAGAAGAAGCACATTAAGGTCATGGAGTGGCCTAGCCAGTCTCCAGATCTTAATCCTATAGAAAATGTATGCAGGGAGCTGAAATTTCAAGTTGCCAAGAGACAGCCAAGAAACCTTAAGGATTTAGAGAAGATCTGTAAAGAAGAATGGACCAAAATCCCTCCTGAG
Source organism: Lithobates septentrionalis (assembly GCA_037952835.1). Lineage (NCBI taxonomy): Eukaryota > Metazoa > Chordata > Amphibia > Anura > Ranidae > Lithobates > Lithobates septentrionalis. The sequence continues at coordinate 127,143 of JBBDGP010004982.1, forward strand.
ATGTGTGCAAACCTGGTAACCAACTACAAGAAACGCCTTACCTCTGTGCTTGCCAACAAGGGTTTCTCCACCAAGTACCAAGTCATGTTTTGCTTGGGGGATCAAATACTTATTTTACTCACTGAACTGCAACTCAATTTAGAACATTTGTACCATGGTTTTTTTTTTTTGGATTTTTGGTGCGAGTTTTCTCCAGGTCTCATCTTGGATTTGGAAAATTTGGAAGCATTGGTAAGATAATGTAACTTGCTGGAAAAATGACAAATTGTAATGAGCCATGCAGACACTACACCTTCCTCCAGCCTCTTTGTACAGTGTGAATTCCCAGTGAGTCTATGATGTCTGAACTACGACCGCTAGATATAAACAGAACAAGGGGCTTTTTTTAGATGACACTTCATTATCTGGGTTTGTTTTAATACATACACTGTGATAGGTACAAAGACATAGATGTTCCTGATTTTAAGGGAAAATCCAAGGACTTTGAAGATTTTCCCATTACAATCCAATAATCATCCCACTGTGGGCTTTCCAAATGACTTCTGTTTATAAAAAGCCAAAAACTATATATAAACCAACTGATGAGAAACAATGCAACTAGGAATGTGAAGTATATACAACATTGCACATGATTAGCTAAGCTTTATCAGCCCAAAATAAAGCATGCTTGGAACAAAGAAAAAATAGCTCGATAATAATGAATTGTAAAAACAATGGAGCAATCTAGGTGTTCTTCAGAAGGGAAGGCACCATAGTGCAAAGAGTAAACGATGTATCAGAACCAAGGGCCCATTCAGTCCTTTGCTTCCTGGAGCATTCATTCGCATTTCTCTGCAAATGAGTGGCACTGTAATTCACTTAGGCAACGCCGCACCAATGCACATGCGTTGCAGTGCACCACAACACATGGTAATGCAGTGCCGTTGCCAAAAATAGGGCAAGCATTTTTTCCTTTGGACATTTTGCTGCATTGCCCCTAATGTACCACGTTACCGCTGTGGAAAAAAACTTACATTAATGCACGGGCATTAAATGTAATGTGCCAGGATGTCAACATCTGAATGAGCCTTGAAGAAAATAATTACATTATTGTAATACGGTTAGGTCCCCTATGGGTGAAAGTATGGTCACAGGAGTGCAGAACGAGCTTTAGCTGTACTTCTCCTTTAACAGCATGCTTAACTGTTGCCAATATGTGTTTTACATGCCCTAGGTTTACCAACGCCAAGTACTGGTCAAACCATAATGGCAAACAAAATCTGAAGAGAGATTACAATCTTGAAGCAGAACGCTGGCTTAAAGCGGAGCTCCACCCAAAAGAGGAAGCTCCTCTCATTTGCTTCCCCCCCGCTGCTACATTTTGGCCGTGGCAAGGTCTCCTAGAAGTTCGCCCCCCCCCCCCCCCACCAGGTCATTCACAAAGCGCAGCATGCTTCACACAGTAAGGAACCGGCTGTGTAGCCGTAAGGCTTTACTGCCAGTTTCTCTTATGCCGCGTACACACGAGCAGACTTTCTGGCAGACTTGGTCCGGCGGACCAGACTCCATCGGACAATTCGATCGTGTGTGGGCTCCAGCGGACTTTTTTTTTTCCCCAAAAGTCCGACGGACCTAGAAATAAAAACGTGTTTCAAATCTTTCCGACGGACTCCGGTCGAAAAATTTGCTCGTCTGTATGCTAGTCTGAGGGACTAAAACCGACGCTAGGGCAGCTATTGGCTACTGGCTATCAACTTCCTTATTCTGGTCCGGGCGTACGTCATCACGTACGATTCCGTCGGACTTTAGTGTGATCGTGTGTAGGCAAGTCTGTTCATTTGGAAAGTCCGTCGGACCAGTCCGTCGGACCAGTCCGGTCGAGAAGTCCGCTCGTGTGTACGCGGCATTACAAGGAATGGAGGGGCAGCACCCGAAAGCCAACTGAAAAAAAATCAGCTAGGGTGAGATCATCGCTGGATCCCTGGACAGGTAAGTGTCCTAATATTAAAAGTCAGCAGTCACAGTATTTGTGTCTGCCGACTTCAGTTTTTTTGGTGGTGGGGGGGCTAGAGCTCCTTCTTTAATGTTCCGTTCTGTGGCCTCATAGCACTGAAATCCCATTAATTAAGTATCCACTGTTTCCATGGGATCGGTGTGATCTCTCTGTGCATTTATGGCTTTCATTTGAGTCCTCAGTGTTCCTTCCACATTTTGCAAATAGGTCAACTTCTATGTCTTTAAACACAAGTTTGGTCTAATGTTTGTATGACTGTAGTACGGACATCAGTGTGTAAGCTTCTTTAGAAGAGAATGACGTAAATGGTTCTACATATAAAAGAGTGTCTGCGTAATATAAATGAATTAAACCTGGAGTACTATAACACTCCGTACAGTAGTTATATACAGTATAATATCAACACCATCTACTAAGAGTATATGGAAACCATCAAAGTGCTGCCAGGCTGAAAGCAGAGGAGCAAGGCACATGCACAAGTAGGTCTCCTTACTTCAAACAGTTGATCGTGAAGGGAAGCGTATACCCTATATTACCAAAAGTATTGGGACGCCTGCCTTTAGGCTGCATTCACACCTGAGCGTTTCAAAGTTGCGCGTTTTTACCGCAATTTTGTTCAGGTCACCAATGTAAAAGGCAGAAAGACGCCTGTAATTTGCCCCAAAGAAGCTCATGTTCTTTTTTGAGCTGAAGGCGTTTTTCAGGCGTATTGCTTCAGGTGACAAAACGCTCAGATGTGAACAGGTGCCATTGAAATGAATGGGATTTTGATTGTTGGGCGTTTTGTGAGCTGAAATGCTCAGGTGTGAATGCAGCCTGACACATACGAACTTTAATGGCATCCCAGTCTTAGTCTGTAGGGTTCAATATCGAGTTGGCCCACCCTTTGCAGCTATAACAGCTTCAACTCTTCTGGGAAGGCTGTCCACAAGGTTTAGGAGTGTGTCTATGGGAATGTTTGACCATTCTTCCAGAAGCTCATTTGTGAGGTCAGGCACTGATGCTGAACGAGAAGGCCTAGCTGGCAGTCTCCGCTCTAATTCATCCCAAACAAAGGTGTTCTATCAGGTTGAGGTCGGGACTCTGCAGGCCAGTCAAGTTCCTCCACCCCAAATCATTTGGTGGAGGGGGGGGGGGGGATTATGGTGTGGGGTTGTTTTTTAGGGCTTGGCCCCTTAGTTCCAGTGAAGTGAACTCTAAAAGGTGTCAGCATACCAAGACATTTTGTGTACAAGTGCACAAAATAAGATCCATAAAGACATGGATGAGCGAGTTTGGGGTGGAGGAACTTGACTGGCCTGCACAGAGTCCTGACCTCAACCCGATAGAACACCTTTGGGAAGAATTAGAGCAGAGATTTCGAGCCAGGCCTTCTCACCAACATCAGTGCCTAACCTCACAAATGCACATCTAGAAGAATGGTCAAACCTTCCCATAGACACACTCCTAAACCTTGTGGACAGCCTTCCCAGAAGAGTTGAAGCTGTTATAGCTGCAAAGGGTGGGCCAACTCAATATTGAACCCTACGGACTAAGACTGGGATGCCATTAAAGTTCATATGCGTGTAAAGGCAGGTGTCCCAATACTTTTGGCAATAAAAAGTATGTGCTGCTAAGGAGGAAAAAATGTTGGTGTTATTCAAACCACTGCAATAGAGTGCAGATCCCAGAGCAGAGGCAGATGGAGTGTCCTAAAGAACGATTTTAGGGACTTAGGAGCTAAATTGAGGAAAAGGACCTCCAAGGTAGTGTTCTCAGGAATACTACCGGTACATCAAGCCACACCAGAGAGGCAGAGGGAGATTAGGGAAGTAAACAAGTGGCTGAAGAGCTGGTGTAGTAAGGAGGGGTTTGGGTTCCTGGAGGACTGGGCCGACTTCTCAGTCGGTAACCGGTACTATAGAAGGGACGGACTGCACCTAAATGAGGAGGGTGCAGATCTGCTGGGAATGAAGATGGCCAAAAAGTTAGAGGGGTTTTTAAACTAGGCGATGGGGGGGGGGGGGGGGGGGGGGGGGGGTCCAGAGACAGTGATAGCCAGCGCGGAAGATATTCCAGAGGGTAGTATTGGGGGCATTAGTGGTAGGTTAACCAAAGCACAAAAACACAAGGTGAGTATAGTAGCAAGTCCAAGTTGCAATCTTGAAACACCCAATACGAGGACAATATGCGACCGGTCTAAACTATGTGGCATGTTCACCAATGCCAGGAGCATGGCGGACAAGATGGGTGAACTAGAGATACTGTTGTACGAGGAGGATTTGGATTTTGTGGGAATTTCAGAGACCTGGTTCAACAGCTCTCATGATTGGCTGGCAAACATTCAAGGGTATACCCTTTACCGCAAGGATAGAGAGGGTAAAAAAGGGGGAGGGGTATGCCTATATATCAAGAATAATGTACAAGTGAATGGGAGAGATGACATCACTGAGGGAGCTAGGGAGGAGGTGGAATCCTTATGGGTAGAGCTCCAAAGGGATGAACTTAAAGGGAAAATAATACTGGGAGTATGCTATAGGCCCCCTAAGCTGAGGGAGGAAGTGGAGACAGATCTCCTATCACAATTTGGATTAGCAGCAAGGATGGGAAGTGTTATCATAATGGGGGATTTTAATTATCCAGACATAGACTGGGCGGAGGGAACTGCGCATTCATTTAAGGCTCGCCAGTTCCTTAATGTCTTGCAGGACAATTTTATGGGTCAGATGGTAGACGCACCAACTAGAAATAAAACATTACTAGATCTACTGATTACCAACAATACAGACCTGATAACAGATGTGGAAATACGGGGCAATTTAGGTAACAGCGATCACAGGTCAATTAGTTTCAGTATAAATCACACAAATAGGAGACATGAAGGGAACACAAAGACACTGAATTTCAAAAGAGCCAACTTCCCTAAACTACAAACCTTGCTAAAAGGCATAAATTGGGATAAAATATTAGGAACAAAGAATACAGAGGAGAGATGGGTTTGCTTTAAGAGCATATTAAATAAGGGCATTAGCCAATGTATCCCATTGGGTAATAAATTTAAAAGAGCGAACAAACATCCTGGATGGCTTAACTCCAATGTAAAAATGCATATAAAAGCAAAGGAGAAGGCCTTCAAAAAATACAAGGTTGAGGGATCATCCTCAGCATTCAGAATTTATAAAGAATGCAATAAGAAATGTAAGGGTGCAATTAGGATGGCTAAGATAGAACATGAAAGACACATAGCGGAGGAGAGCAAAAAAAATCCCAAGAAATTCTTTAAGTATGTAAACAGTAAAAAAGGGAGGACAGACCATATTGGCCCCATAAAGAATGAGGAAGGACATCTGGTTACAAAGGATGGGGAGATGGCAGAGGTATTGAATTTATTCTTCTCCTCAGTCTTCACGAGTGAATCGGGGGCTTCAGTAACCAAAACTGCAGTGTTTATCCTCATGACACAACACAGGAAGCACCTACATGGTTAACAGAGGACGGAATTAAAATTAGACTTGAGAAACTTAACATTAATAAATCACCGGGACCAGATGGCTTGCATCCGAGGGTACTTAGGGAACTCAGTCAGGTGATTGCCAGACCGTTGTTCCTAATTTTTACAGACAGTCTATTGACTGGAATGGTACCAGCTGATTGGAGAAAAGCCAATGTAGCACCAATATTTAAAAAGGGCCCAAAAAACATCCCTGGGAATTACAGACCAGTTAGCCTAACATCAATAGTATGTAAACTCTTGGAGGGGATGATAAGGGACTATATACAAGATTTTAGTAATAAGAAGGATATCATTAGCAGTAATCAGCATGGATTCAAACCAATCTATTAACCTTCTATGAGGAGGTGAGTTGCCATCTAGATAAAGGAAGGCCCGTAGACGTGGTGTATCTGGATTTTGCAAAAGCATTTACACAGTTCCCCATAAACGTTAACTGTACAAAATAAGGTGCGTTGGCATGGGCCATAGGGTGAGTACATGGATTGAAAACTGGCTACAAGGGCGTGTTCAGAGGGTGGTGATAAATGGGCAGTACTCAGAATGGTCAGGGGTGGGTAGTGGGGTCCCCCAGGGTTCTGTGCTGGGACCAATCCTATTTAATTTGTTCATAAACGACCTGGAGGATGGGATAAACAGTTCCATCTCTGTATTTGCAGACGATACTAATCTAAGCAGGGCAATAACTTCTCCGCAGGATGTGGAAATCTTGCAAAAAGACCTGAACAAATTAATGGGGTGGGCGACTACATGGCAAATGAGGTTCAATGTAGAAAAATGTAAAATAATGCATTTGGGTGTCAAAAATATGAATGCAATCTATACACTGGGGGGAGAACCTCTGGGGGAATCTAGGATGGAAAAGGACTTGGGGGTCCTAGTGGATGATAGGCTCAGCAATGGCATGCAATGCCAAGCTGCTGCTAATAAAGCAAACAGAATATTGGCATGCATTAAAAGGGGGATCAACTGCAGAGATAAAACGATAATTCTCCCGCTCTACAAGACTCTGGTCTGCCCGCACCTGGAGTATGCTGTCCAGTTCTGGGCACCAGTCCTCAGGAGGGACGTACTGGAAATGGAGCGAGTACAAAGAAGGGCAACAAAGCTAATAAAGGGTCTGGAGGATCTTAGTTATGAGGAAAGGTTGCGAGCACTGAACTTATTCTCTCTGGAGAAGAGACGCTTGAGAGGGGATATGATTTCAATTTACAAATACTGTACTGGTGACCCCACAATAGGGATAAAACTTTTTCGCAGAAGAGAGTTTAATAAGACTCGTGACCACTCATTACAATTAGAAGAAAAGAGGTTTAACCTTAAACTACGTAGAGGGTTCTTTACTGTAAGAGCGGCAAGGATGTGGAATTCCCTTCCACAGGCGGTGGTCTCAGCGGGGAGCATTGATAGCTTCAAGAAACTATTAGATAATCACCTGAATGACCGCAATATACAGGGATATGTAATGTAATACTGACACATAATCACACACATAGGTTGGACTTGATGGACTTGTGTCTTTTTTCAACCTCACCTACTATGTAACTATGTAAATATGTAACTATGTAGCATTGCTTACTAGGGTCTCATCTCTTTTCTCCCACTATTTTCCAGACAATTCCACTTCATTATATTTTGCTGACACTTCCATCCTTTATTGTGGTGGCTCCTTTTACAAACCTTTTAAAAACTCTAGAAATTTGCAGCGCTGTAAATACCAAATATACATGAATGAAATAAAGTATGTAAAATTCAATAATTTAAATAAATCAAAACAGTGATCACATTATGCATGCACCTACTGGATGTCAAATTCATCAGACCAGCGAAATATAAAATAAAATAAAAAATAGTCCAAAATGAAGTTCATCAGATAAATATCCAAGTGAGAATTCTTCTGTGTTCTAGTATGGCTGTATTGCATATTCCCCAGAAAGACAGGCTGCTCACTCAAGTGCAGCACCAACGCGATACGGAAAACACACAAGATTCACTGTGTTTCCCAGCATCGCACTGCATAGCAACTGCATGACGTCCATGTGATCTGCTGTGGGTGTCAATGTTAGCTCAATGGTACCTCGAAACAGATCGTAAAAACGCAGTGTGCTTGTCAGAACACCCATGCGATTCAGGTGCGGGAAAAAAATGGTTCTGCACCACTTTGGTGCAGATGCGATTTGAGCCATACAAAATAAATGGCTCAAATCGCACAGACATCGCATGTGATGCGCACAGCAATGCAAAGGGTAGAAATGTTATCAGCACTTTAAGGATTCCCCAGAAGGATCCAAAGCTTTATTCACACGCTACACATACAGCAATGTTTGAGCCACGCAGGGCCCCTTCACCAGTCAAGTGACTTACTTGACAAGGGGCCCTGCGTGGCTCCAAAACATTGCCGTATATGTACCGTGTGACCATGTGAATAAAGTTTGGATCCTTCTGAGGAATCCTTGGTGTGCCGATTACATTTCTACCCTTTGATTGACTACGGTTTCCAGCCAGTGGTCATTACAGCACCCAGCATTATTACAGCCAATTTTCAGGAACGTGTGCGTAGGGAATATTACGTGTGCACAGGAATGCGGTGCAATTCCTGTGCTAATCACATGTGGTGTTCCGCACACACCAGTGTGAATCCAGGCTTAAAGTAGAACTAAGGAAGGGCTTTTATTTTGTCATTTATGTCCCATTGGGGAGATTTGCTTTCACTTCCTGTCTCTTATGCCGTGTACACACGAGCAGAATGTCCGACAGAAAAAGTCAGACGGGAGCTTTTCATTGTATATTCCGATCGTGTGTATGCCCCATCTGACTTATGTTGAAAATTCTGACGGACCTAGAAAGAGAACATGTTCTAAATTTTTCCGACGGAACCAATTCCTAAACGGGAAAACCGATCGTCTGTATGATGTTCCGACGTACCAAAAACGACGCATGCTCTGAAGCAAGTACAAGACGGAAGCGATTGGTTACTGGCTATTGAACTTCCGTTTTCTAGTCCCGTCGTACGTCACTACGTTCTGGGCGGTCGGAATTTGGTGTGACCGTGTGTATGCAAAACAGCTTGAGCGGAATTCCATCGAAACTCCGTCGGAAAAACCTTCAGAGTTTATTCCGACGGGAAAACCGGTCGTGTGTACAGGGCATTAGCCAAAACAAGAAGTTATAGGAAATCTGTCCAATGAGAAGGAAATCCCTGGTTGTGACCAGAACTAGTGTCCCCATGGGAAAATGTCTCCTTTGTTACTGGTCTGGGGACAACCCAAAATGTAGGGGGTCTAATCCATCTCCACTATCCAGAAAAAAAAAAAAAAAACAACCCACACAACACACACCTTGTTTTGCGTTTTACATTAAATCTCTCAGTCACAGTCAGGCCCTGTTCCCACCCACCTAAATATGGTAAATGTTCCCACTTTGCCCCCCTTGCATTCTTCATAATAGAAGATAGACCAAAGGTCTTTACCATAACAGCTGCAATAGGTGTGCAGACTGGGTAATCAATTGCAAACATCATGTATTTATCACAGGTCTTTACATATATTGCACATTCATATCAGCCCCTGTCCTCAAAACGTATACATACACATACAAGGGCCTATTTAGACAGGAGCCAATTAACTTCCCAGCATGTCTTTGAAGTGTTGGAGGAAACCAGAGTACCTGAAGGAAACCCATGCAAGAACAGGAAGAACACGCAAACACCATGTGACTGATGTGAATGTAAAATGTATAAGTAAAGCGCTGCTTAAATTGACGGCGCTATACAAATACTTGAAATAAATAAACACCATGTTGTGGTTGGGATACGAACAGATAGCCCTAGTGCAGGTCTCCAGAGTCCCCAATAGGTAACACCACTGAGAGGTGGATTAACTCTCTAGCCTCTACCAGAAACTTAAAGGCCAAGTTCACCCCTTTTTTCCCTGTAAAATTTCAGCTTCCCTATGAACCAATATACCATTAATGTACCTCTGTTACAGAAAAGAAAAGGCTTTCTATATATTCTAGGGTAGGCTTTACCTCAGCCTCCAGTTTGTTCTATATAAAACTCCCCATTACTTCCTGGTATATGTCCAGGGATGAAGAAACTGTTAAGGCTCCATTTACACTTGTGTGACTTTGAAATGCAACTTTGACTCAACTTTGGCTTTAACCAATGATAATGGACAACTGTTGCATGTTTACATTGCGGTCTATGGTACTCAAGTCGCATGAAAAATCAGCCCAAAGTAGTGCAGGAACCTTTTTAAAGTCGTTGCGACTACAAGTCTCACATAAACGGTTGCCATAGGAAACATTGGGTGTGACTTGTCATGCGACTTTAGTGTCCAAAGTCGCATGACAAGTCGCACAAGTGTGAATGGAGCCCAAGAGTCAAGAAGTAGTTCAGCAGCTGACCTCATTGACACACCCTGCACCTGCCCCCATCCTCCAGGAGATTGATCCTGCCCACCTCTGTAGTTAGATGCAGACATTGTCTGTAAGCACCATTCTCCCTGAATACACAGCCAGTGCCTTCCTGCACTGATCAATTTGTGCCGCCATAGAGTGACGCCTGCTTTACAGTAAAATATAACAGGTCTAGTTATTCCATTGTTTTTGAGTGACAAATTGAAAGAACCATCCTGATAGAAGCACCAGAACAGACAAAATACATTTCTTCGGTGGTAAGTAAAAGCTGGCAGTGAATGGCTGCCGATTGGTCCATGTGGGCACAGACGACCTCTATATACCCTTGCCGCTGTTGTAAAATGACAAGTACCAGCATGCCATCCTTTCACAACTAACTATCTGGGCTCAGCCATTCTTCCCATGACTTGTAGATTAAAAGACAGATTCTCTATGCAGTCACAGCAGCTACACTGAGCACAGCATGAGAGTCCTGCCAGCCATTTCGCTTTCTTGGCACAGAACCTACCATTAAGGAACAATAAAACAGCGTTTCCAAACACTCCAAAGATGGTATAAACTTTCACACCAGACTGTTTAAAAAAAAAAAAAATAAATAATGTCCTCAGAAAACACCATGCGGGGACACCTGGTGTAAAACCTCCGCTGACAGCTGATACTCCATGTCTGCGGTTAGGAAATTTTTAACCCTCGGTTGGTCAGTTCTTGCAGGCTACTTGTGTTTACCTTACAATATACAAGACATTCTTTTCTGTTTGACTTTTCTGAAACGCCTTCATGCCCCAAATGTTACTTTTGGTTTTATTTCCATTGCATACCACTTCAGATTTACCGATGTCCATTTTCCAATTACCGGTTGTGGCTCTGGCTGGAATATTGGCAAAGGGTCAGTCCATCCAGAAGGTAGATGGCCACTGCGATGGGTCAACCCACTGAGCTCCTATTTGAAGATTTGCAGAGCCAGCAACTCCAAAAGTACAATTAAACTCTCAAAAAACCTATTGAGCATAAGTGCCTTTTAGAAAAACAACATAGACACCGACAGATGGGAGGTCAATCAGGCACACCTCAAGGAACCCCTAGCAATTTCTGGAGGAACCCTAGAGTTCCACCAAACCCTGGTTGAGAATGGCTGCTCTAGGAACTGAAGAAATGGCTTGGCAAGCTACAAAATGCCTTATGCCACCTACACACGAGCGGACTTTCTGGTCAGACGGAACGATTCCGTTGGACATTCTGATCGTGTGTGGGCTTCATCTGACCTTTTCTTTCGAAAAATCTGACAGACCTAGAAACAGAACATGTTTCAAATCTTTCCAACAAACTCAGTTCCTATCGGGAAAACCGCTCGTCTGTATGCTATTCCGACGAACCAAGAACGGCGCAAGGGCAGCTATTGGCTACTGGCTATTGAACTTCCTTTTTCTAGTCCCGTCGTGCATCCATTACGTTCTAAACGATCAGACTTTGGTGTGATCGTGTGTAGGCATGTCCGTTTCAGCGGAACTCAGTCGGAAAGACCGGTCGTGTGTATGCGGTATTAGGCTCCATCCATACCTGGAAGATTTGAATCCCGGGTGGAATCGCCATGATTCTTCCCACGATTCAGAATCGGATGCATTTTCGATGCCATTATTTCTCAATGGCACCCCAAAAATAAAATAAATTGCACTGCATTTGGGGTGCCGTTGAGAAATAACGGCATCGCAAACCCTTCCCGCATTTTCCCACGATTCTGAATTAGGGGAAGAATTTTGGCGATTTCTCCCATGATTCAGATCGCCCAGGTGTGAAGGGAGCCTCAAATATGTAAACCCAATTTTTTATATTCCCGATAAGTGCCTGCTGTACCATGTACTTGCATGAAAAAAAGTATCCCGTCCTCTTTGTGTTGCTTCCTTTGTGTTAAATCTCTGGTGTTCCTGCCAGTCCCTCTACTTTCCAATTAAAAAAAATAAAAATATATATTTTTTTTAAACTGACCACACTAGGCATGAGAGCACATATTGGTCAGTTTTCTGGCTGTTCTGAGAACTCAGCCTGCTCTCCTTCAATGATCAGACTTCTGCTGACATGCCCCCCCCCCCCCCGCACAGCCATTCACTGGGAAGATCAGTGCAATGCCGTTTCTCCTCCCGCTACCTCCCCAAGCAGCTGAAAACAGAGATTTTGTGATCACTTAGAAATATTTTTTATATG